>CAUYRH010041738.1:0-28674 GCA_963574655.1 Perodicticus potto | reverse complement strand
CCAAAATTAAATGAAACACTCCCCCAGGCTTTGATTATTTTTTTTTTTTTTTTTTTTTTTTTTTTTTTTTTGAGACAGAGTTTCACTATTTCACCCTGGGTAGAGTGCTGTGGTGTCACAGCTCACAGCAACCTCCAACTCTTGGGCTTAAGCAATTCTCTTGCCTCAGCCTCCCAAGTAGCTGGGACTACAAGTACCTGCCACACCGCCTAGCTATTTTTTTGTTGCAGTTGGTTAGCTGGCCTGGGCTAGGTTCAAACCCACCACCCTCGGCATATATGGCTGGCTCCGTAACCACTGTGCTATGGGCACTGAGCCAGGCATTCATTCTTATAACTGGAACTGCAGTATTACAGCAAGACTGACAGACTGATATAAACAGAGAGTACAGAAACAAACACATCCATACTCACTCACTTCATTGAAGATGACACTCTAACATTAATATTAAAGAACTGTCTTTATCATTTATTTTATTTTGACATAATTTTTGTGTCACATGCAGTTGTAAGAAATAATACAGAAAGATTCCCTGTCACCCTTACTAAGTTTTCTCTGATGCTACTTTTTGAAAGCTATATTACAATATCATATCCAAGATGCTAAAGGAGCACAGCCAAAATGTGGAATATCTTCATGACCACGCAGATGCCTCCTGTTGCCTTTTGTAACTAGGCATACTTCTGCCCTGCCCCCACCTTTCAGTAACTGCTGGCAGCCGTTAATCTGCTCTCCATTCCTATGGTTTTTTACATCAAGAAAGTTGTATAAATGGAATCATATAGCATGTGACTATATGATTTAGTACTGCATTTTCATTCAGTGTAATTCTCTGGTGATATGTCCAAATTTGCGGTATGTCATTAGTATCTTTATTTTTATTGCTGAATTATAGTTCATGGTATGAATGAACCATTGTGTACCTAATCATCCACCAAAAGACATCTAGGATGTTTCCAGTGTTCACCTATTATTGTTAAAGTGATAGCATTTTAGTGGAGATAAAGAGGGATGGATTGGGCTTGGCACCCACAGTTCAGTGGTTAGGGCACCAGCCACATACAACAAGGTAGGTGGGTTCAAACCTGGGTAGGGCCTGCTAAACAACAATGACAACTGAAACAGACAAACAAAAAAAAATAGCTGGGCATTGTGGTAGACACCTGTAGACCCAGCTACTTGGGAGGCTGAGGCCAGAGAATTGCTTAAGCCCAAGAGTTGGAGGTTGCTGTGAGCTGTGATGCTGAGACACTCAACCAAGGGCAACATAGTGAGACTTTGTCTCAGAGAGAGAGAGAGAGAGAGAGAGAGAGAGAGAGAGAGAGAGGTGGACTGTAGGTATATTTTAAAGGTATAAACAGTAGTTGAATGAAATATTAGCTGTGGGAGCTGAGGAAGGAGATAAAACTTGCTGGATTTTTGAACATATGTGAGAGGAGCTGCTTTTGCTACATAAAGTTATTGATGCTGTTTGCTGAGTTGTGAAGACTGAGGAAAAAGCAGTTGGGTGGAAACTATTGGGAAAAAAATTTTTTTAAGAAAAATTTTTTTAAATATATCTTAAAAGTGACATGAACAAAATGTCTGACTAGAGTTACCTGATCCTTCTGCAACCCATGAAAAGAGACCAAAGCAACAAATGACTATAGTATTTTATCAATATAGTATATATATCAATAGTATTTTAAATGAATATTACTTTTATTTTTTATTTATCAAACATTTTGTCTATTTTTCTTATCTTATTACACTGTCTAGAAATTGTCATTGATGCTACACTAACAATTAGCAAAACTGAGAAAATTACAAACTCAATTTTTTTTTTTCTCAAACCTATCAGACATCTCAAGTTGCATGGAAAAATATATAGACTAAAATCCAAAGATAAAGAGTCTCTCTCCCTTCCATGAGGATACATAGGACAGGTGTCTCTGTAACCCGTGTCTGAGTATAGGAGGAAGATATAGCCATCGGACATATGAGTAAGAAGAAATCAGTTCAAATATTAATGAATTGCTAAAGGCTGAGATGGCCTGATATGACAGAGTTTCATATTCACTTCTCTTTTCAAAGGAACTCCATGGTGCTCATAAGAAAGATGCAAGGCAGAATAGAAGATGGAAAAGAGACCCCCCAGTAGCAAAGGTGTAAAGAAGAAAATTGGTTGACACTGGGAATTAGATAAAAGTTGGTCACCAGATGCTCCCTTCCAAAGATGAGTTACTGCAGTCTGGGCAGAAAATCATAATGACAGATAAAGGCCCCAAAAGGAGGGAAAAAATGCCCTCTACCTCTAACATAGGGGCAGAAAAGGATCCTAATTCCAATACTCTATGCCAATGAAATTAAAGCCTTCTAGGGTAAAGGTGGAGCAGTAAACTCTCCTAGCACATAGCCTGACATAGCTAGAAGGCAGATTTAGCTGCCACAGGAGAATATTTCTGAGAGCACTGAATTCCCACAGACTTGAGCGAACAATGGTAAGGCTGATATTGAACCAGGAAAACAGAGACCATCTCCTTGATTCTTCCTGATACCAGGCTGGTGAAAGCAAAGTATCAAATTAAAGGAAGGGGCAAGGCCATGGCAAGGAATCTTCTGCTGCACAGACTTTCAGGTATAGCAGAAAACTAATGATACAACTGTAAGCAAGACTGAGAAAAATAGTCATTGAATCCAGCCCATACCTAAGAACTAAATTACATCTTTAAAATAATTTGAAACATATCCATGTCCAGGTATAAATAATATTTACCTCAATTTCTCCTACTTGACTTACACAAGCTGTCTTACTTTTGATTTAAAGTAGGAGAATTACAAATAATCAAGCAAAACCAGTCATCATCAAGAAACAGAGCAATTAACACAACCAGAATCAGAGGTGACTAGACAGGGGCTTTTAAACTGCCATGATTAATTCATTACAAGATCTACTTGAAAAGAAGGGTAGTATGCATAAACAGTAGAGAAATTTTGTCCCAAGTTAGAAATTACAATAAAAAGCAAAATAGAAATCTTATCAATATAACCAGGAAACATGACAGCACAGCTGAAGAAATCTTTTGACTAGCTCATCAGTAGATTAAGCTGAGAAAAATATTAGAAAACTTGAGCATACTTCAAAGCAAATTATAGAAACTAATACACAAAGAGAAAAAAAAGGAGTGAAAAAAATGTTAATAACGAACAGAGCTCCCAAGGGCAGTGGTACTGACTTGTCAGTCTCCAACATCTGTCTGTATGTGGGCCCAGGATTTGCTAGCTATGACTGTTTCTTCCTTAACTGGATCTTTAACTGGATGTGCAGAGTTTCATTCTGTCTATGTGCAGCTAGCTTTGTACCAGGCAAGGCACCCCATGTAGATTTTTGGACCTCTTTTCTTCTGTCTATTTCTCTCCTTTCCAAAATTCTTTCTTGCGACGTCCAGCACCCTCCATCTTTTTTAACTCAGTGAGTCAATAGGGCTCTGTTTGGGTTCCCTTCACTGGCAGGGGAATAGGTCTTATAGGATTTGTTTCTTGTCTCTTGAGGTATACAATCCTGTATTTCTTGCAGGGCAATTTTAAAAAATAAATATTTTACATATTTTGTCTAGATTTCCTTTTTTTTTTTTAGAATGGGAGGTCAAATCCAGTCCTTATAATTTCAGTATTTATAGAAATAGAACATCATATCATACTATACTTTCTTGTTTGGAGTTATGTCATTAAATCCTTAAATTTCTAACAGGATCATATATTACTACATGCATTGAGGATATAGAAAATTGGAAGAGAAGTCAAAAGTCCTGGGATACAGTCATGACTTCTCACATCACATTGAGCAAATGTATTGCCCCCTTTACAGTTCACTTTTCTCATTCCTAAGGTGAGAAAGTTGTACTTAATTGTTTTCAAATCTCTCCTGCACCAACATGCTGAAGTTACAGTAGAGAACTATTTGCAAAATTGTTAAATGAAAGTAGTTGATCTTTGTGCCATTTACCTGAAAACTGATTTTCACTATCCTTTTGGAGAGCAAGACAAAATACTGGGCTCCCAAATTGCTCTGCTGCAGCAACTCCTGCTCACACTAATAGGAATTATACACCGGCATCTCAGAGATAACAGAGCTGTCAATCTCTTTTATGAACCATGACAAGTATCCAAGAAATAGTGGATTTCAAAGTAAACATCCAGCATCTCAGCATAGAGTCAGAAAGGATCAATGCCAGACCATTTTTACTATTTCCTCCATTCCCCTCCAACATCAAAATACCCAGGCAATTCATCCAGGCACCTGGTGGCTGTCTTTGTCGAAATGGCGTAACAGCTCAATAAGAGGGTAGGCAGGCTGGAAATAAAATCCAAATGGTTGATAACCTTCTTCTCTGGTTTCAAATCCTACTAATCAGAAAATTATGGATAAAGGACTCACTATCCTTTTGAAGTCATAGCAAAGGCATTCAAATTTCTGTTGATTCTCAGAGCAGGAGCCTGAGAGGAAATCATGTCTGATGTAGGCTCTTTTTCTGAGATGCATTTCCTGGTACCTTGGCAAACCAAAAAGTTTCTTAGATCTTTCTGTGCTTCAGCTGAAGAGCATCTGAGTCTCTGCTACTGTGTCTCTAGCTTCAGGAAACTTGTCAAGACAATATTTTAAATAAACTGTCAGTGGGAACATTGTTTCTAATGAGCATGACATTTCAGAGCATGTATCGGAGTTCCCCTCACACCTCTGTTGGCTTGTCTGTTGATGCTAGAGTCACAGAATATTAAATATGGCAGAGACTTTGGAGATAATCTTGTCCTACTGAATCACTTTACAAAAATATCAAAATGAATATTATAATTTCTAAGGGAGCAAAGTATGTTTATACATTTTAAGCAATTAGAATAAAAAGAAATATTTTCTAGTTATGCCTCAGCTAAAACAGAAAATTAAATTAATAAGACTGCTTTCCCTTCATAGGTTATCCTAGCTGAATTTATTTTAATTGAATTTAAAAACATACAACAAATCTCAGGAGAATCTTTTTCTCCCCAAAGATAGAAATGTAAAAATGCATTGCAGGTTGAGATAAATGAATTCAATGACTATTTTTCCCAGTCTTGCTTGAAGTCCTACCATTAGTTTTCTACTATTCCTGTAAGCCTGTGCAGCAGAGGATTCTTTGCCATTCCGTTACCCATTCTTTTAATTTGATACTTTTCTTTCAACAGCCTGGTATCAGGAAGAATCAAGAAGATGGTGTGTGTTTGCGTGTGTGAATGGGACTGAGAATCTCCTCAAGTTGCTCATAGAATGACGAGTGAGGGAATCATGTGTCTCTTTACATCCCTAGCTCCCTATCATCAGAGCACCTGAGGTCAGAAAATGGTCCTGATTTTTCTCTGCTTTGGAGACCTGATCAAGAACAAACTTATCTCAGTTCTAAGGAAACTGGGTTACTCAGAACGCTTCAACACTTCTGAAATAGAGAGAGAGAACAAAGGCAGAATCCTTCAGGAGGGAAATAGATGAGATTTTATCTCTTCAATTTAATCAAGACTAATGGTTTAGGATGCTTTTGAATATATTAGGCAAAGAGGCATCTCTATTATTCATTATGAATCCAAAGTATTAGATTTGGTTTTCGTATACTTGTTTTGAAAGGAAATCTATTTCATTTTAGTATATTTTATTGAGTAGCTAAAAATAATTTTAAAAAATCTGTTCTTAGGTAGATCAATAGAAGAAAGAAAGAACTTTGAAAGTAGGAGATTTTAGTTTTTATATAATCCCAAGTTCACTACTGGACAAAAATGTAGAAATTACTGTGAATGAATACTGGAGATAATGATAGCAAGTCTTATTATGAAGGTATGCGATGGGCATTTTACCAAGCACATTACATGTATTGTTTAATTATATCTTCATAAAAATCCAATAAGATGGAAACTGGTATTATCTTATTTGACCAAGAAGTTCAGTGATGTGTCCTGGTTCAGAAATTCTTAAATGATGAAACTGGATTTGAACTCAGGTCTGGCAGATCACAGAACTGCAATGTAGATGCTGGTGCTTTGACAATTTGGGGTGTGGGCAGAGGTGGGTGTAGCTTTTGTGACAAGCAGTACTGGTATCAGCACCTTGATTTCACATGAAATACAAGATGTTTTAGTAAAGCTTTACTCCCATATCTATACACACACTTCAGTGTCCATCAGTTGTGAAGTTCAGCAAATGAAGATATCCTGAAGCGGATCTCCAAGGTCAGGATCTGGCATCTGCAGTTTCGGACTAAGCTATGGGATGTTTCAAACCTCCTGGCCAGACAACTCCCTTTTCTCTGCAAAGGCTCTGGAGCATAAATTAGTTCAGCAAGTGCCTGCATTAAATTACCCTGTACACTTTGTCACTTTCAATTACCTTGATTTTAATGGCTGTAGGTGGGGTGGGGAATCTATGCATTTGGTGGCATATTCTTAATTTTAACCTAATAAGTCCTTTACCTGGCACTCATTAAGGGTAGGTCCAGTGTCTTTTAGACAATACTCTAGCAGGGTTTTGCTCTCTATGCAAAATTGGTTAAAAATGTCCATCTCTGAGATACTTCCGTGGCCCTCTTGGACCCACAGGTGGCCTTGACCACCTCAGTGGTTGCTCCTGTTCTTCTCATGAATATTTATGCCTTTCTTGCTCATTGATTTTTGAGAGAGAGGGATAGAAATTGATTGGCAGCACCAGCAAATACTTGATGGGGAATGTGGCCTCAGAATGAGAATGAGTCACTAATGATAGAACTGTGCCCAACGTGACTAATGCATATGGAGGAAGGAAGCTCTAGAGGTCCCTCCCTGCACACAGTCCTCAGCAGTGTGGATGTCAGCAGGCAGCGAGGAGTGTGCTCTTCCACCATGAAGGAGGACTCAGCACTCTTAGTATTCAGGTGAACAGACTCCTTCAGTCCTTTAATTGAAGACGGAGTTGCCCTATGGAATTCTCCAAAGCATTCATCCAGCAGGGGCATTTTCAGCTTTGGGGATGCTTGCAGTCTGGCTTCGTAGACTTAGGTGGTGGTATGCGATACTGTAGTGACAGGACTTTACTTTCCATGGGGAACAAAATGATCATTTCCACCATTAGAAGCCCAGCTGATTTGTCTTTATTTCCATTTCACTCTCCATTTTCTATATGTTTTGAGACATGAAGAACAATTATTCTTGCTCATGCAAGTGTGAATGTGGCATCCACAATATGTGAAACAATGAAAACTTCAATGCACTTACCAGTAATTTGTTTCATGCCCAGACAAAAAGAATACACACACACACACACACACACACACACACACACACACACACACTGATGTGGTAGATTACCTTCCCACAACCCCACCCTAAACTGACGAATCACACTAGTAATGAATATCTTTTATACTTTCCAATCATTTCTACATGGTAAGCATTCTATCATGAGTGAATGGATGAGTGGAACATGTGTACATTCACATATACATTCGTATTCTCTGGGACTCTTAGGAGTAAACTGAGATGTATATATTGCTTTCTCCATATATGCATGAAGGATGAAGGATGTGTGAAAATACTTGTGTGGCACATAAGGCCATGGGGTAGGAAAATAACAGAACTGGGCATTACTCATATTGTGAGGGTGGAATGACTCATCTATCCACTTCAAAGCTGTGACATTTTCAGCAGCATAGAGGTGTGGGCTTAGGTGCCTTTGGTGGAAACTTCATAATACTTGAGCTCCCACCTTTAGAAGTAATGTCAGAAGGGAACAGGCACAGAGAGACAGATACTATATCAGGCAGACGGGGAATACAGAATGAGACAGGAGAGGGACCCAAACACTTACCTTGCAGCTCGAGGACGGACAGCTCCTTATCTGTCCTAGTTTACCCAGTTTACCCAGCAGTTAGAGAGGAGCAGCAGGGCACTCATGGGCTGCCTTAATGCTTTCCCAGAGCCATCAGATCTACCAAGAGCCTCCACTGATTTATAGACAAGGTCACCGCTAATTTCTTCCATTTATTTTGCTAAAAAGCAGAGACTTCAGAAAGTTCTGTCACACAAAGAAAGTGGTAATGACACTGTTTGTAATTTAAAAGTTTTCCACATAATTAAAAATCTTTTCTTTTTCCTAGAATTTTGGACAACCTTATGCTATAGATAATTGGTTGAGTGTTTTTTCCCATTTTATGGCTACCTATTATCATTTTCATGCCTCTTATGCATACTGTCCTTTTCAGGAGAAATAAAGCAGTTGAGAATAAGACTGACTTACTCTCTAAGAGTCTCACAATCTCTACTCTGCACCATCAAGCCACGCTCTTGATAAACACGCTGTCTTTTGAGTTTTCTCTTCTTTCTCCCCTACCGCATAATGTGTCTACTTGAGACCTGATCTGTCTGATTTGTAACAGACACGAATGGAGGAAACTTGGTTTCTGATCATCACTTTCTCAGGGATCATAACATCAGCCCTTGCTCCTATGTCATCCATGCTAGGTACCTGTGACCCCATCTGCCTCCTGTCCAAGAGGCTCCTCTCTCTCAGGATGCCATGTGCTCAGGGCCATGTTGGAGAACATCACACAGTCAAATCCCTTTGGGGACTGGGAATGACAACGAAAAACAGGGTCAAGTGTTAAAAAACGTCCTTAGAAAATATTACCTGAAAATAGAACATAAGTCTGCAAGTTCATGGAGCACAACTCTAAAATAAAGCAAAATCTGCCCGGTACTCCTGCCATCACTGACTGTTTTTCTCATAAGTAGAATTAATGCACAAGGTCAAGCCCTGAGCATAGCTTTGAAGTAGGCAAAATTGGTGCTTTTATCCGAACCCACTAAAGTGAGAAAAGACGTTTGCCTTTATGCTCCTTTCATAGACTTCTATTTTCAGAGCCTGTGCCAAATGCTAATTAGGACAGAACACAGTCAGGCATGGCTGGGTAGGCAGACTTTAGTCTCTAATGTAAGAAGAATGTCCGTCTGAGGGAACACTACAGAGTGCAATATTGGTGTCAGGTTTCAAATGAACAATTTGGGGCTTTATTAAGTCCAGGAATGAAACCTTTCCTTTCTCCACTACCCGTCCTCTGGGAAGGCCATCTTAACACCTTCTGAACAACTTCTTGGTACATTTCTGTGATGTGATGTACATAAGCACGATGAAGTTTAAAGAGAAGTGTCTTAAATTTAGATCTCCATATTTAAGTTCTAGGTCCGGTGCTTTCTACCTGTGTTACATAGTGCAAGATGCTTAACTTGGTAAAGTCTCAGTTTCCTCATCTTTTTATTTTTTGCTATTGTAGCAATGAATGTTTTTATTATTATTTCACATATTACAGGGAGCAAATGTTTTTGTTATGTGGATATGCTCTATCATGCTGATGTCAGGGCTTTCAGGGCACCTACCCCAGGACAGTATTCACTGCAGCTGAGAGGTAGGTTTTATCCCTCACCCCGCTCCCACACTTCCCCTTCTTAGTTTCCAATGTCCTTTATGTTATTTTTTTTTGGTTGTGTGTGGCCATTGTTTAACTTCCATGTATTGGTGAGAACATGTGTTTTTTCACTCCTGAGATACTTTGCTTGGGATAATGGTCTCCAGTTCCATCCAAGTTGTTATAAATAACATTATTTTATTCCTTTTTGTTACTCAACGGTACTCCATGGTTTATATGTATACCACATTTTCTTTATCCACTCATGAATTTATGGGTACTTAGGTTGATTCTATATCTTTGCAACTGTGAATTGTTCTGTGACAAACATTGAATGCAGGTGTCTTTTTAATAAAATGACTTATTCTCCTTTGAGTAGATACCCAGTAAAGTGATTGCTAGAGTAAATAGTAGGTCTACGTTTGTCTCTTTGAGGAATCTACCTACTATTTTCCATAGAGGTTGTACTAATTTTAGTGACAGCGTATAAGCATTCTTTGGGAAATATAAGTGATTTCCCCTAGGAAGTGGGAAGCACTTAAACTCACTCCAAGGATGGCTGCTCAAGCTCAGCAGGCACTCCACACCTGGTGTGCAGTAAGAACTGGTGGACTGTTTCTCCCTCATAGCTTTCCCACAATTGCAGCCTGTCTGTAGCCAAGCTGATGGGAGCTTCTCCCTGCTTAGCACTCAATGTGGACTTCCTGATGCTTGTTTAAGCCTTCCCAAGGCAGTCTAGGGAACAGTCCAGTCCAAAAACAAAAACTGCAGGACAGCGTTTCCCCACCTGAGAGCTGCCAGCTGACTTCTGCCCATACTCCCTCCCCCCACAGGCACCTGCCCTCTGTGCTTGTCCTCCTCAGCTCCAGACCTTAACGTAGCTCCTGGAGTCTCCTTCTCCTTCACTGTGTCCCTGGAGTGATGTTTCTGGATAGGTTCCCCAGCCAGAGGTGACCAAAATCCTCTGTCCCATGTCTCACCAGGAGCAGCTGGCAATGAGATGTTGAGATGTCTCTTGTTCACCCTCTTGCTCTGCCCCTGCCCCCCGTACTAGCATTTTATTATTATTAGCTGTCTTGTAATGACTGATTATTATGTACCATTAACCATGGTAAGTTGTTTCAATTATCCCTTTAACTACCCTAAGTTATATGTTGCTGTAACTTTAAGATAAAAAGTCTGTAACTCAGAAAGGAAAAAAGGATAATATGGCCAAGGTCACAGAGATCCATGGCAAAATCCTAATCTGAACCTTCACCTTGAAATCCATTTTTGTCAACCAATTCCAGCATAAAGTCAGAAATTACTGGGGAATTTTTAAACTCTAAATACAGTTCTAGAAAGAGGGTAGGTTGTATGAAGGAAATTGTTCAGAGCAGTGGAGAGAGAAACAAAGAGAAATAGGCTTGTGACACAAAAGCATCAACAAACCTCGGGGAAGGGGGGAGGGGAAAATACATGTGACATCCTCCATGATCCTTCTATTCTGCTCCCTCCCCTGTGTGTCCCTTTTTCCCCCCTAAAATACATCCTATGTCCCTCAGTTTTAGAAGAATTTTAATCTCAAGTTTTTCATTAACTAAGTACCCTCTATGAGTTTAACTGATAATAGGATAAAAATCTTTCTCTCCCCAAAGGGATTTTTTTAATAGAAAATATTTTACAGACTAAAAATAATTTAGGATCCAAAGAAATGAATATTTTATGGTGGGTTTCTGGTACCAAGATAATTTGTGAACAAGATATCTCTGAGCTAGTGACCAGAACACATACACAGAACTTATTCTCATTATGTCTTTTGGCCTCATGATTTGAAGCCCAGATCTTAAGCAAAGAAATAAGATTTGGTAAGGGAGAAGAGAGCAGCAAACAAACAAACAAGAATGGATAGGAAAGGTGGGGTCTGATTAGCTTTAGAGTGAGAAGTCTACTTTCCAGAAAGTTTTCCAATAGCTTTAGCTAAGTCAAGTTATCCCTATTGGAAAGCTTAGTCCTGTACAAAAATCTGAAACCAATGATAATCTGAACTATTCTTGGAATCCTGGGCTGGACTGGAGCTTTCTGTGTTTTCGTATCACAGATGGCATGTTCTCAATCCTTGTGAGTAGACCCTCCACTTGCTACCTGTATGTGTGCATTTCTTACTATTAGAAACCAAGGAGATTTGGATCCCAGCTACCATACTTACTTAAAGAATGTTATTCTTTTTCAGACTCAATTTTTGGATCACTGGAAATGTGGACAATAATCTATGTATTGTAGGGTTATTGAGAGAATCAAAAAGATTATGATGATAATTAACAATCCCTCACCCTACCTGTATACCAGGTATAGTAGTAACCATTTTAGAAACATCTCCACTCTTTTAAAGAAAAACCTTGAGTACAGGTAGATTGAACAACTTTCCCCATGTCAAACAGCTGGGGAGAACTTTACTGTGATATACTCAATCTTTTGGCTCCAGAGCTTGTCTTTAGCCCAGAGCCTGGCATATAGTACAGACTTGAAAATAGCAACTCCTCTTCTCTAGCCAAGCCCCTGCCTATTCTCTCAATTAGGTCTGCCATCTGGACCTGTGCTGGACTTATACAATATATATAAATGTGCTGTCCATGGTGGAATTCTTGGCTGCTGATCATCTGTCATTTCAGATCTTTGCCTACTAATATCAGTTGCTAGGAATTCTTTATGTTCTACCTGCCTATCCATGCTTCTTCCTGCAGTTAATCATTTTGGATCTCTGTCTTTCCTTATTGGTGTGGCTCATCTTGGAGCTAGATGATCATGCTATCAAATTCACCTGGTACTAAGCAGGGGGTGGCTCCCCTTTGCCCCCAGCTCCTCCACCAATTTTATCTACAAACACACAGAGAGCTGTGCTTTGTGTGAAGCACAGAGCTGAGAATTGAAGGTGTACAAGAAATTCATAGCTTGGTGTCTTACCTCCAAGTCATAGCAGCCTTCTTTCAGTAAGAAGAGTCTCACTGCAAACCCAAGTGATCACAAAAGTTATCATGGAAGCAGTGGGAAATTATTTTAATTTGAGAACTAAATAAATCTTGGGCAAATGTAAAAAGAAGTCATTGATTTTACAAACTTCACTTCTCCCACTGGTTTTGTGGGAAAGTTAAGGATCCACCTGAGAACATTATTACCCAACAAAGACTCCTTTTCTCCTCAAAGAGTTATTTTTCCTGGGAAAGAAAATGAGTGTTTGGAGACAAATATTTAAATTTGGGAACATTACAGTTTTTAAAACTTCCAAGAAGTTTTAACAGAAATAAATCTATTTTCTTTGAAACATAACTCCATTAACTTTTTTTCGGTGTATACAACAATTATATTTAAGGCCCCATGAATACTTTTGGATAATTAAATAAAGTGAACTAAACTTGCATTTAGACAAATAATATTTTTTAATAAAAACTTTCAAAGTGAAATTAAGCCAATGCACATTTTCTTTGAAGGAATATGCATTAAGCAAAGCCAACATGCATTTGCCATCTCAGACACTGATACTGGAGCAGATACAGTTATAATCAAAGCCAGAATCCTTGCTTTTATTTTTCATCCCAACCCATGCATCCTAATTAAAGCCATATGAATGAACTTCAGCTATTAATTTTGCATAACCTGATATACATGCACTGCTCAATAAACCTAGGGTCCTTTAACCAAATTACAGAAGTTAACTGTAACGGATATATTTGTTGGCTGGGGCCTAACCTATAATTTACTTAAACCAATATTAGAATTAAAACCAATGTATCTGTATTTCAACCACATACATTTTCCCAGCATATGTGATTGTTATATAAATAGATTCATATTCCTCTAGACCACTTGATATTTATGAAATGAATGAATTAACTGCATTCAGCAGATATAATAGACCACTCACCCTCCCTTCCATTTTTGTTTACCTGTTTTTAAATATATATTTTAAAAAATACTTTTGTAAAGTAAGTCACCTAGAGGAACCAAGAGAGGGTACATTACCAGGCAGAATAAATGAAACTACTGCTATCTATTGGAAAGAACACGGAGCTGGGATCTAAGGGTTACAAATTCTGTTGTAATTTTGCAACTAACTTGTGTGTTCTTGGATAAATCACTTAACTAAACTAGGCTTCATTTTTCTCATTTGTAAAAATAGACACAATATCTCCCTAATCACGTATGGATGTTGTGAGAATGAAAGGCGGTAAATACGTAAACTTATTTTGAAATGGTCTTTTAATCATTACACCGATAATAGGCATTATTGTTATTAATAGTTCTCATTTCTTCAAGTTCTAAAAATGGTTATCAGTGGCCAAATAAAGTCATAATAGAAGCAGTTGCACCACATTCCATTGTATGTTTCTTCTTTTTCTGTGACAGTCTCAGGCTAGAACAATATTCCAAATGGCTAGCTGAGTGCACTGATGTTTATTCCACATATTAAGCCTAATTACCCTTTTCCTTGGCTTTTTCACCAGCCACGAGGCTCACTGACAAGACAGAGGAAGAACTAATGCTGTTTTCTATTATGAGTTACTTTTTATGTGCTCCAAGTGGGGTAACAAAATGTATCAGTAGTCTTTTCTTGAGCAAGTAAGAAAATAAAGAGCATATATATCTGCAAGTCCTGAATGAATGATGAATATGTCCTCAAGGGACAGATGTTGAGAAATGCTTCATCAATTATGGACCATGCCTGATAAAAATAAATCAATGTTGATCAAGCACACACAGAATAAAATTGAGAAACAGTAATAGGAGTTTAATAAAAGACCTAGTTTCTCACAGGTGAACAGTGTCTACAGACTTCACTAGACTTTGCTGCGGAAAATTTTCACCAATGCATTTCAATGATTTTATTTTCAGAAAAATAAGGAAAACAGCTATTCAACACAATCTATAAAACTCTAAAACTTGGCAATATTCTCTATGCTGTGGGTCTTCCATCTGGGCTTTTCAGGGCCTTTTCCTCTAGGATAAGTTCACTGCCTTGGGCAATGTTCCCTGAGTCTAGTCCAGTAGTATTTAAACATTTTTTTCCCACAAGAAATGATATTAAAAAATGTATTTTACCTCGTGGCTCAATATATACATCCATATGTGTCCATATATGTAATTGTAAAGATGATTTCTAGAAAAAAATCATCCTTACTACATGGTATACCCTATGAAATTTTTTACTTGATTCTATTCCATTGTTCAATAGTTCATTAAATACATATTGTTGGTTGATAACCAAGTGATGTCGCGATTCAATAATAAGTGAAAATCCACATTTTAAATTGCATTGACCTGGACAAGAATTTCTCTTCAAAACATTTCTCAAGTCTGCTGAAGAATCTGGGGTCTGAACATGTTGTCCAATAAGAATTCTCTTATTGCATTAGCAGAGATGTTTGTCTCAGAACTTATATTCTAAGAAAGTTAAAGAATTATTGTTTTTAGGGCCAAATTTGAATTCTTTCTGTCTTAGGAATGATTCATAAAATTTCTGAATTTCAGTTTCTTCCTTTGCAAACAAAGAAAACAAATCATGCTATCTTTACTGGTTATTATGAGAGCTACAATGAAAATATATTCGGGAATGCCATATATTCAATAAATAGCAATCTACTCTCTTCCATTAACCCTTATCTTTTATTTTCTTTTGTATTCCCTTTTTTATAAAACAATGCTATAGGAACTTAGAAGACTGAATCTGGAATGATTATAATGGCAGGTATAATGTGTGCAGTGTGAGTGGTTATTTTATTTTCCAAGAAGTAAGGTCAATTCCTCTTAAAGAAGCTTGTCAGTCAGGGACTGAAAGAAACAAAGGAAAATATTCTCTGCCACTGACCCAAGAAAAATCTTACTAACAAATCTGGCAGAGAAAAGAGCAAATGATATTTGTGGCTTTGGACAGCTACATTGCTGAGTAGTTATAAGATCTCCTGTTTGCTTTATATTTTATACTTGCTAGACTTTGTAACCCAGTGGGATGTCTCAAATTGGGGGTAAGTCACAAAGCAATTATCTTTAAACCATTCTAATCCAAGCAGCATGATTCCCAGAGACTTTTGGCATGGGTTAGCCCTAGGAAAATATGAAGTTGTTTTCTTACAACCTTCTTTTTTTATACCAATCCATTTCTTTGTCTTTCCCTCTCTGCCTTTGTTCCTTCCAAGACTTTGGAATTATTTTGCTGCTTAGAATTTTTAACTCAGACTTTTTTTCCATTTTTATATCAGTGTACAAATTTATTTATCCTTCATCTCACCAATCAAACTGACAATTGACTCAAGAGTCTTTTGTAGAATGAAAATCTCTCTTAGATAAGTCAGTTTGTTCAAACTTACAGATTTGAATATGATTAGAAACAGGTTAGCAATTTGCAGTTTGTCTTTTCTTGATTTGGGGGAACATGAAAAACAAACTTAACAATTCTCTCAAATTATTGCTTGTTCCTGAATCACTTACAGAGTTTCTTTAATTCTGGACTTTACATCTGGAAATTGTGGTGCAGTAGAATTAAAAACATGACTGCAAATTTGTCTTTTTAGATATTTTTACAATACCTTTCATGTTATTTTAATTTTTGAAAAAAAATTTGGGGAGAAAAGTAAAATCATTGTGTCAGATATCTGTTGCTTAGTGGCTTTCAATAACATTAATTTACTTTATAATTCTGTGAGTCAGCAGTTGAGGTTGGGCTCAGTTGGTCTGTTTTGCTATCATGGTTAGGCTCATTTAAGTTGTGATCATCTGCTGGGCATTGATTGACTTTGTTTCTGGGGACTGGCCAACTCTTCGTCAGCCCAGTGGAAACCAGTAGACCATGTGTGTGTCTTCAGCAGAATAGTCCAAGACAGTTTACACTGAAGCTCAATACAGCTCCGAGTAGTAGCTGCAATATCCCTTGAGATCTATGCTCAGAAATGGCACAAGATAGCTTTGGCCACATAAAGGTACAAGTCTAGGCTCCAGGGATAGAGAAAAAGATCCCACCTCTTGGTAAAAGGAACTACAAGTTAAAATTGCAAAACAGTATAGAAGGGGAAGAAGTGGGGCCATGTGTGCAAGATACTGCAGTTGACTTAGAAACTGTGGCTATATGTGTGTACACATGCTCACAATTGCATATGTGTAAATGTACATATACATATATGGTTAATATATTTTTAAAGGTTTACTTTACATATTTTCATTTATGCTTTTCTCTAATTTCCTAGTTTTCTACATTGGAAAAAAACTCTGAAATGTATTTCTAAAATCACTCAGACAATATAATTCTTGTGGATAATTTCACTAATGAGGATCAGTAAAACCCAAGAAAATTCACAGGGGTATCCAACCTTATTTTTCTCTGTAGCATGTTAGAAATTCTTGGGCCACACATTGAATACAGAAACATTTAGGGAAGCTGATTAGCGGGAAAAAAGTCCAAGTCTGTGCATACATTTTGTGATATCCAACATCACAAATAAGCAAGAAAAGTCCTCACAAAATCAGTATGCACCCCTGCCAGAGTGTGGCTGGCAAATTTTCCCAGTTATGAGAATATTATTTTCTTCTGTGTCCCAAAGATGGTAGAACGAATGACTCTAAATAAAATTTTGTGCTCCAAAGATTACTAACCCTAACGTGTGGATATTCTCAATGTGAGGGTTGCAAAATTCTCGATTAAATTATACATAAATGGGTGGAGAGTTGAGGATTTGGATCATCTCTCACCATCTTTGAACTCTGAGATGCTCAAAGGAGTCCCCAAGATACAAAGACTTGCATTTAATTGACAGCTCTGCCACTCTTAAGTTGTGGGACTTGCGTAAACTACTTCATAGATGTCTACTTCAGTTTTCTCATCTATAAGAGGAAGGTAAACTCTTCTCCTTAAGCAAGTTTCTGTGTGATTAAATGAGATTATACATATGCATACAATGACTTTGTGACCTGTAACGGGTTATAAAACAGAGGGCGTCAGCTTCATCTGTAGTTATTTCACCAGTACTAAAATAAGCACTTTTCCTTGGATCTTAATAATCATGATACATTTAGAATTATAGGTGTAGTACGGCAGTTTTCAACGTTTTTATTTTTTGTACATTTGTCTTGATGACAAGATCAATTTATTCACTTCCCAAAGATGGCTGTTTCACTCTTTTTTTAGTTCATTTTTTAGTCTAATGTCCCAAGCTATCAGCTCTTTTTTTTGTACCTGCCTAACCAAGATGTATGCAAATTAAGTCATGCTCTCCAAGGCAGGGCTCTAAAACATTTTTCCTTGTGGAGAGTTTTGTATAATTTTAGTCCCATAGGGAAGCATAGAGGCAATTACTAGACGGGAAATGAGTACTAGCAAGGTCCCTGGATCAGAGTTTTTAAGTTCCTCCTCTTTATAAAATTCAAATCTCATAATCATTCTTTACAGTCACAGTGAAGTAGATGGACATCTAGAGTTCCTCCAGATAAGGACTCAGGGAACAGAGCTTCATCACTCTAGCTTCTGTCCCATTGAGAAAGGTCTCTGGAGGAATAAGAATCTGATTTAGGTGGATCTTTTATACTGGTTTACATATTTCTACAAAAGTGAATTTGGTGATGCATAGATAAATGGTGGGCTTGAGAGCAAACCAATCAACACTAACAGTCCAGTCTTACTCCAGGTTTTCTCACTTAATAATGTTTTACCATCCAAATTTCTCAATAATTTTTCTTCATTCTCAGACACTACAAAGGTATATTATCCACTCCTACGGCATCCAGTTTCTGCTTTCTATAATAATTCACACGCCCTTTTTCTTGTTCCTTCCTTTTTTTTTTTTTCCATTTGTCTCTTCCCTCTTCTTGGTCACTCATTAATATTTACTAAGCACTTTTCTGTAAGTGCCAGACACTGGATTAAATGAAGGAAGCACACAGTAACTGCATTCTGGGGGTTAGAGATATTAAATAATCACCCAGACAAATGTATGATTAAAAAATGCATGAAGAGAGGTAAAGGAAAGTTGCAGGGACTATGAAATATATATGAGGGGATCTCATCAAGATGGGAAGTAGAGTCAGGGAGACTGCTTTGAGAACGGGACTTGTGAGCAAAAGTTAGAGAATGAGAAGGAATTCACCTGGTAAAGGATTGGAGGTGAGTGATCAATCAGAAAAAAGAGCATGTGGGAAGGAACACTTGGGTGAATATACCTGAAAAAGGCCACTGCAGGAGTGTGGAAAGTGAAAGGAAAAAAGCTGAAGCAAGACTTGGTCTTTAGCCTAAGAATAATCTGAAAAAGTTGAAGGATTTTGAAGACAAAAAAGATTCTATTTTTGAAATATTGTTTTTGACTCATACTAGGAAATGGTTGGCAGGAGGTCAAATAGATTCAGGAACTAGAATTGTGTCATCCTAAGCAAGTGGTGAAGAGGTGAATGGTGGCTTAGAAATGAGTGTTGGCTTTGAAGTTAGAGGCAACTGGATGAACTGACTACGTATTGTAAATATGAAACTAGTAGGACTTTTTGAAGTATTTGAGTTCTAAGGTAATTTTCCTTTAGGTCTTTTCTCTACCCCTGATCTACAGTTTCAAATATTTTTCTAGCATCCATCTGATCGGACTCTTTTTAGTCAAGATTACTAAACAAGATTACTGACAAGATTACTGTCATCTACGATGCTCTGTCTCTTTTCTCATCTCCAGGTGTCCTGAACAAGAAGTTCAAAGATTCTTCATCAAAGTAACTAATCACTTAGCATTATACAACCCACGTGGAATTTGTAAATTATGAGGGATGGCACCAAAAGAATTCAATATTCCAAACAGCAACTGTATTTTTTTTAATTATATATGTATTTTTCTTTCCCTGAGAATGCTTAACAACATGATGCCAAAACTCTTAAACTTGTCTCCTGTCAACAGTAACATGAGATTATACAAAAAATGTTTTACCTTCCTACCATTCTCTCAGGCTTCAAAATTATGTTTTTAAAGACTTAGCTTTAGAAAAATTAATTCCTTCTTGTGTGTAGATTTAGTTTTCTTTTGGTGTAGTTTAAAAAAACAGGAAAGGGGTCTCTCTCACCTTTTCTCCTCCATGAGAGGGGCCCACTTACAACTCTCTTTGAAAGTGCTCTAAACTTTCTCTTTATTCTTCTTACATAAAATCTCTGTTACCCCCAAAACAAACAAACAAACAAACAGGAAAGGCTTTCCATATAAGATTTTATTACTAAATGATTAGCTTCTGAAATACTCCACCCACTACCCTACTTCCTTTCTCACCATTCCATCCCACCTTATCAGTAAGACTAGCCTGATCTTGAACATACAAGCTCACATGAGCACACATGCATACGGCCACACCTTCCTGAACAGCTGAGAGTTTAAACTATTAGAAATAATATATTTCCAGGTTGCTTATCAGTCTGCTAAAGATTTTCTGGAAATAATTTGGATAAGATATTTTCTCCAAGGATGTGAATTGAATGAGAGTTTCACTTCCATTGGAGGTGGGTAATGTACTGAAGGCTCCTTCAGCTGTTTTGTAAAGTTCATGCTTTTCTTCTCAAACACGATGTCCTTCATTGTCTTTCTTATTGATTGTGTGACACCTACTACTCCTTTAAAGGCCAAAACCTATGTCTGCAGTTCCACACAGTGTTTCCCCAGTTTTCCTATATGATCAGATAATCTTTGATAATTATTTTATGTGTTTAACTCTTCTGTTCACAATCAAAAATAATATTCCTTAATCCTAAAATATCTATTTAGCACCATGTTTGCCTATAATACTATAGTCAATAATTGTCCTGGGTAGAGTATGGGGTCTAAACTATTACCAATGATTAATAGCTCATACGAGATCAAGTAGTCTAAGCAATCAAGTGTGATAATGCAATAATATTCAAATACATTATTTTTCTTTTAAAATTTTGTCAAACCCTTTCATATCCTTATACAAAATATAAATTCTTAGTAAAACACAGGCTGTTAGTTTTACATTGTTGCTTTCACAAGTCACCATAAATGTAAAAGCTTAAAGCAACACACTTTTTTTTTTAATCTCACAGTTCTGTAGGTCATAAGTCTGTTGATTAAAGTTGAGTTCTCTATTCTGGGTTTGCAAGGCTAAAATCAAGGTTGTGGCTGTGCTCTACTTGGGAGGTTGTGGGAAAGATCCACTTTTAAACTCATTAAGGTTGTTGGAAGAATTTGAATTTGGTCCTATATGGTTGTAGGATTGAGGCCAGTATTATCTTGCTGAAGGTTGAAGTTGCTAGAAGTAGTCTACATTCTTTGATTTCTTGTCTCATGGCCCCTCCATCTTCAAAGCTGTTGGGGTCAGGAGTCTTGCCTCCTCAAACCCAGTTAATCTGGTTTGATTACTCGGTTGAGCTAGAAAATTCAACCAAGGCACAGAGGTAATTGAAAGCAAAAAATGAATGGAAACTGAAAATCATAGGCAGCGTGAATAGAGAGCAAAAGTGACCTGCACAAGTCTCAGTGTAACAAAGAGAAATTTTACTTAAGGAGAACAAAGGGAAAGTTTAGAGCACTTACAAAGAGAGTTGAAAGTGGATCCCTCTCATGATGGAGAGAAGGAAAGAGAGGAGGTGCAAAGGCTGTGCAGAGTATAAATATCCTCTATCTCTCTGTTTCAAATTGGTTGCAATTCTTTCATTGGCTTCTCTGCCCCTTCAAGTATTATTTCTCTTTTTTATTGGTCATTGATTGTCTCTTTATACTGGTCATTGGTTACCTAGGTTACTTCATACCCACATTCTTATGGGTCTTCCAGATTTCTTCCTTTTTTGGTACACCAGGCTTTCCTCCTATCCCCCTTGGAGCCCATTTCTTTCTGCCCCTGCTTAAAAGACATTGATGGCATATCAATTTTTTTTTTTTGCTTCAAATCTCATTTTTTCTTCTTTTGTGCTCCTCTTTAACTCTTTAGCATATAAGATTATATTAGTCCTACTTGGATACTACAGGCTATTGTCCTTATTTTACTGATTAATCAGTGCAGTTCCTTACTGTAGTACCTAGATTAGTGTTTGATTGAATAGCCAAGGGAGAGAAACATTGGAGGGACATCTTTAGAATTCTGTCTACTATACTCAAGAACTCAAAAAGCTGCTTGGGTGAATTTGATGATTAGCTAGGTTTAGTAACCAATTTTCCAAATAATTAGTAAGAGCAGTAGTTAATGTGGGACATACAGAAATGAGAGTACATGTGATGAAAACTGAGTCAGGCTAGGGCCAACATGACATAGCTGGTCTTGTCAGTTTGGGTCCTAAGTGACCTTTACCAGCCTGTCTATGATTCTTACTCTTCTGTAAATTTAGCTCCCACCCTAAAGATGCCTACCTTGAGTAGTTTAGGTGGATTGATTTAGGAGATTAACTTTTGAACTGGAAATGTTATAATAGATCACCATTTTATACTGATGATTGTTTAAAATAAGGGTTAATGTAGTCTTTGCTTTGAACTTATATGTATAAAACTGTGATTTTAAAAGTGGAAGAACTGAAGAGTCTTGGAGAGAGAGGCTCCTCTCACTGTCCTCCATCTTTCTGACAAAGTTTGGTGGACCTATCTCAGTCTCTGCATGTTGGCTGACAGTAATGGGCAGCTGGCCCCTCCTCATTTGGTAACAGAAATAGCCGGTAAAAGACTAAAGTCAGATATGATTATTCCATGGACTGGCCAATTTTTAATTGATTTCATCAAGTCAGTAAAGATGGCCAGAAATACATTTAGATTCTTATTCACATAAAAAAACTAAGAATAAATAAAGAAAATAAATATAAGAAACTTAAAGACATGTATGCATTTAGGAATGTATCCTAAAGAAAAGGATGCATTATTTTTCTTTCCAATACTATTGCCTTGAGGTTTCAGCCTGCTGGATATAAGAAAACTTTATATATGTTTGGCCATTAAAATTACTCAACTAATCTTAACATCATAATTTTTGTCATTATACATACTGAAAAACTACAATTTATAACTTTTATCCTGAAGACTTTAGTGTCTACTTTTATGTGCTTGACTGGAGTTTATATTTTAGCTGTTGACAAGTAGTTTATTATTTTCTTGTTTAATTTGTTCCTTACGTTTCTATAATATTCTAAATTTGGACTATTTTTTTATCTAGATCTTCAAACCAGTTCCACATTTATTAAGAGAGGAGAAGAACTCAGATAATATATTGAAAATCCACCTGTGTGTTTTTATCAGCGTTCTTCAGAGAATTTTAAACAATAGTATATAAACACACACACATTTACTATAAGGAATTAGCTCATGTGGTTAAGCTGGTTGACATATCCTAAAATCTGCAGGTTAGTCCAATATAGCTGACAGTGTAGTTTTCACCTGAGTCTGAAGGATGATATGCCAATAGCAGGGCAGCAGTCTTGAGACTCAGGAAGAGCCAATGTTTCAGTTAGGGTCCAAAGGTAGGAAAACAAACACCAAACAAACAATCTCCACCCAAGGCATGAAAGAAACTGAAATCCCTGTTCCAGGCAGTCAGGCAGGAGGAAATTCTCCCTTTCAGGAAGGTCAACCCTGTGAACCTAAAATAAAATGTTTTAAGTCTCCACCTTCAGTGACTGATTGATAGATGCTCTCTTGGCTAAGAGGATCCCTAAACTGAATGCTAGCCATGAGAAAAAGAGGGCAGACAGGCTTCATCGTGTCCCCTCCCCTTCTTAGGGATGTGCTTTGTGACTCACCAACAGGCCTAAGGCTATGCAAGATCTACCTGTAGGTCTTCAACATACATACAAACCACTGAGTCTGTCTGGTACTTCGTCTCTAATCCTAAGCATTTCTTTTCACTGACTCTGGGGGCTAATTTAGACAAAGCCCAACTCTCTCAGTCAATTATCAGCTAAAGAATCTTTAAACCTACCTATAACCTGTAAATAGTCCCACTTCCAGTTGTCCCACCTTTCGGAGTCAAATCAATGTATGTTTTCCACATATTGTTTCTGACCTCACCTGTAATCCCTCCCTCCCTAAAATATATAAAGCCAAACTGTAACCCCACCACCTTGAGTCCATGTGCTCAGGGCTTTTTGATTGTGGCTCCCAGTCATGGTCTTCAAATCTGACTCAGAATAAATCCTTTAAATTATTTTACTAAGTATGGTTTCTTCTCTGTGGACAACCCTTTTGTTCTGTTCAGCTTCTGAATTGATTGAATGAAATACACTCAGGTTAAAAGTGCAATCTGTTTATTTAGTCTACCAAAGCAAATGTTAATCTCCTTAAGAATCAACTTGCAGATCCACCAAAAACAATGTTTGTTCAAATGTCTGGGCACTCCATAGCCTAGTCTAGATTACATATGAAATTATCCATCACACTGTAGTTAGGCAGAGTAACAGCCTTACTTACATCTACATACTAATCTTTAGCACTTGTGAATATTACTTTGTATAACAAAGGAGACCTTGCTAATGAGATTAGTCTAAGAATCCTTGGAATAGGCAAATTATCCTACATTATATGGGTGGCCCTAACTCTAATTACAAGTGTTCTTATGAAAGGGAGAGGAAGGAAGATGTTACTAGTGAAGCAGTTAACAGGACCCTTGATACTGCTAGGTTGCACATTAAAGAAGGTGCCATGAACTAAGGAATGTAAGGAATGTGAATCTAGGAGCTTGAAAAAGCCTGGAAATGGAATTCTTCGCTGAAGCCATTAGAGAAAGTTTGGCCCTGCCAATGCATTAATTATAGCCCTGTGAAGCTGATTTTGAACTTCTGGCCCCAGAACCCAAAGAGAATAAATATATGTTTTTGTCAAGCTGCCAGTTTGTGGCAATTTGTTTAATTTGTGACAACAGTGATAGTTAACTGACATATCACCTTATATAGAAGTACTGGCAAATGGCATTATACATGTTTCTTATTTTGAGAGAACATCTTGCATCATACTACTTTATAGCCATCCTCTGCCAGTCGATACCTTCCTGACAGGTCTATCTGGATGCCAGGGTAATAAAGACTAGGGACTCTGTCTCCTTACACCTGCATAGTTCATTGATGCAATCTTTATTAAGGAAATAATGTGAAATTCTCAATGGATAATTCCATTTAATTAATGTATATCATGATACTTTGATAGTTTTTCCTTTGCAGGTATTACTTATGTACTTTTCCCAGCAGGAAACACAAACCCAACTCATGGTTTATGCTATCACAAAGGAACTACTACTCATGACTATAACAATGGAACTACTTACAAAGGTGCTGATAGATTTAAGCAAATTGACATGGAATATTGTGACATCTGGAGATTAGCAGAAATAAGAAACCATTGCCAAGCTTAAGTATGAAAAATCAAGCTGGCAAGCTAACAATCCACATGCCCTGTGAGGGCTGTAGCTGTGGGAGACATGCTGCCTGCTGGGACATGTAATTGTAGAGGGAAATAGCTACAGCCCCAAACCATGGCCCCAAGTAGGCAGAAAGGAGGAGACAAACCACAGCCTATGTCTCTTTCTCCCTCTGAGTTCCTGCTGAGGTCTCTCATTGACCAACCAAAAAACAAAGGTCAAGGCTATGTCTCTTTGGACATAAAGCAGAAGAAAGAAGATTTTAAAAAATACATCTAGTGGCAAAGAGTAGAAGAAAACAGAATACCCAGTTTACTCTAGAAATAGCGAATGGTAAAATTAAAAGAAAAACAAGTACAGTTGGGTCTGATTTCTTTGCTTCATAGGCGAGGACCCAGGAGTCTGAGAGGCGCCCACCCCAAGACCCTGATTGAGAATTTCTACTGTTCAGATGCAATGCAGATTCTTTTCTACCAGGAGGCACTGACTTATGCCTGTACATGGAGTTGTTTTGTTAGTATTGATCTGATTTCTTACCACATGTAGTTAAAAATCTGGCCTCATTTGTCTCTTGGTCAATTATTCTTCTGAGAATATCAGAGGCTTTGTGGTTTCTGAGGTATTTGGAATCAATCGAATGGTGTTCTATTGAATTATGTGAGAGGCTTTCCAGTTCTGGGGCTTGAATTCTTTACTAAGACTATAAAAAGCAAAGAGCCGTCTATGCGTGCTTATGTAGACATGTTCACTAAAGATAAAGCCACTTTGCCTGAAAAAGATTATATAGGCACAAGAATTCAAGGTATGGTACACTAGAAACATGGATTCCCCTGACTCCCAAGATTTGGGGTGATCTGGACATTTTTACCCTATACTGATGCAGGAAGCATTATAATTTTTTTAAAGTTTAGCAAGTCATGGCCTGTATTTGTCTGGGATGCACTGGAATGGATCCAGCAGTAAAAATTAGTGACTTGGATCTAGTGGATATCAATATTCAGGCTGACTGATTGCTTCTCAGCAAACACAGGTGCTTTTTGATCCACATTATTGTTTATCTCTAACATATTTCATCTTAATAACCCATTGCCTTGTCTTCCTTGAGATGGAAAAAAGCAGAAATGTTAGAAAACATTCAGAGGACCTCTCCTATCTATTCTGTGCTCTGTTACGGTCTGAGGAGAATGCATGCATACAGCACACATGCAGAAGCCTCTCCTTGGGGCAGCCATCAATCTTCTTGTAATTAAAGAATTCAACATCACATAACGACATTACTGTCCAGTACTTTAGCATCGGTACTTCTAAGAATGGTTCTGAGGATGGAAGGCTGTAGAGTTTTCAGCAGCTTCAAGAAAAAGTACATTTTTGAATAATTTTTAAAAGTGTGTAGAATTTGAGAAGCCTGTGTAGAAGACAGAAGATGTTCAGCAGGAATGAAAAAATACAGAAGCAAGAATGAATTGCTGGAAAGATGGATGGGAAAAATGGGGAGGTCCAAGGAGCCTTAGAAGAGATTCTAAAAGTGAAGGGATATGAAACAAGGCCAAATGAAAGTTTATGACTTTGGCATTGACATGACCAAGTCCCGGTTAATGGAGACGGTTTGCCAACTGTTTGCTGAAAAACACTACAGGAGGGGGTGACAGAAGGGAGGCAGGCCAGCCGAGAGCTTGTTGCAGTAAGCCACCTCTCAAAGGCGTTTTGAGTATATGCCTGACATACATAGGCACAAACTGAATTGTAAAACTTTAGGAACATGCTGTGCTATTATCATGGATCTTATATCACACTTGAAATCAGTTTCTTTAAAGGGCAGCAGAAGTCTCCAAAAATGGAATGCCCCCCACTAAACACATACAATCTTACCCAAGATTCAACTCAGGAACAATCTAGGTAGGCAGGAGGGGTAAATAAACTGCCCCAAGCTGCCGCTTTTGGTTCTTCCTTTTCCTAGGAGTCCATTGCGATTTCTGCAGCCACTTTCTAGAATGCTCTTCAAGAAGAGTCCTCCCCCTGCTTTGCTTTAAAACTCCCAGACAGCACAGAAATGCACATCCCTCACTGCATTCCTATAAATGCAGTTAAGGTGAGTGTCAATGTTAAAAAGAGGGAAAGGCATAAATATGAATTTAACTAAATACTAAAAAAAATTGGAAAAACTAGCAAAAGTTAGGGATTTTAATCCTGAGGTGACTGACCTCTTAGCCCAGAAGTTGTTGCAATGTCTCCGCATCTCTGGTTTCTTGTCAGTCTTGACTCCATGCCGTGACAAATGCCATCTTGCATTTCTCAGAAAAATAAAATAAAATAAAATAAAATAAAATAAAATAAAATAAAATAAAGACTTACAAGTCCCTGGCATGCTTTACTTAGTTCCAGTATCTTGGCCTCAGATCAATGTTATACTTTTTCATTATTGTTTACCAGACTGCATTTTTGTTTGTTTTTATTTTTTTATTTTTATTTATTTATTTTTTCAGATAGGTATAATAGTACTACTCACACAAAAACTTAAATTTCACCTCAAAAAAAAAAAACCCACAAGACAAAAGAGAAACCAATTTCACTGTTATAAAATAAGATATTTCATGCAAAGTATTAACTCTGACCCCCCAAAACCCAACCTTCCAACAAACAAAAAACTATCTGGGAATACTGCTATGCTAACATATTAATCACAGTATAATCATTCACAGGAAAAGAGTAATTAAGCAATGAATTAAATTAAATAACAAAGTTCAGACTATCATAAAATCATAGACCACAATGATTTTACAAAACAAGCAATTCCAGAAATCTTATAAACAATAAAAAAAGAAGAAATATTTCAATATCATTCTACTTGATCTGGATATACCTGACATTTAAATTGGAGAAAATATATTGTTATAAAGGGAAATTACAAACATGTTTCACTTATAGATGAGGATGCAATATCCTAAACAACATATTGACAAGTTGAATTAAAAAAATTAATATTTAAGTAATGTACTTTGGTCAAAATTGAATCCAATTTATATGAAAGTTAGTCACTGTTTTCTTTTCTTTTTTTTTCCCTCGCCCCCTCTCTCCTTCTCTGTCTGCTCTCTCCTTCCCCCATGCCCCACTGTGTCATTGATTGTCATTAATTGTCCTCAAATCAAAAGTTGAATACATAGGATTCATGCTTCTCCATTCCTGTGATGTTTCCCTATGAATAATATGTTCCACCTCCATCCGAGTTACTACAAACGCTGCAAAGTCTCCATTATTTTTGATGGCTGAGTAATATTCCATTGTATACATATACCATAGCTTACCAATCCACTCCTGGGTTGAAGGACATTTAGGCTGTTTCCACACTTTAGCAATTGTAAATTGGGCAGCGCTAAACAGCCTTGTACAAATGTCTTCATAATAAAAGTTTTTTTTTTTCTTCTGGATAGATGCCCAGCAATGGGATTGCAGGATCAAATGGGAGATCTAGGTTGAGTTCTTTGAGCTTTCTCCATACTTCTTTCCAAAAAGGTTGTATTAGTTTGCAGTCCCACCAGCAGTGTAAAAGTGTTCCTTTCTCTCCACATCCGTGCCAGCATCTGCAATCTTGAGATTTTGTGATATAGGCATTCTCACTGGAGTTCAATGGTATCTCAGGGTGGTTTTAATTTGCATTTCTCTAATAATTAAGGGCAATGAGCATTTTTTCAAGTGTTTACTGGCCATTTGTCTGTCATCTTTAGAGAAGAATCTATTCATCTACCTTCCCCATTGATGTATAGGATTGTTGTTTTTTTTCTTATAGATTAATTGAAGTTCTGAATAGATCCTGGATATTAAACTTTTATCAGATTCAAAATGTGCAAATATCCTTTCCCATTGGGTAGGTTGTCTGTTTGCTTTGGTTGTTGTCTCCTTGGCCGTACAGAAG
>CAUYRH010041737.1:0-28909 GCA_963574655.1 Perodicticus potto | reverse complement strand
TCACTTTACACTTGGGACTAAATGTGGAACCCCCATTTCCTATGCCTAGGTCAGTTTCTTGTGAATTTCCTAGGCCTGAATTCCATGGATGGACTGTGTCCATTCATTGATACACTCATTCACCTTCCCCCCGGTGGAAGGGACTGCATTCATTCATTTCCTGGCCAAGGAACCCATACACCTATATATACCCTGAGGCTAGAGGCCTAGAGGAGGAGACGGGGAAAGACCGGAAGAGGAACGGAGAGAGCTTCTCTCTCCCTACTTGAAATCTGTCCCACTACCAGGAGCTTTAGTGTTTTCTGTGTTCTTTTCTGTAAATCAATTCTGTCTTATCACGGACGGGTAGGGGGGGAAATAATGTAATGAAGAATAATAAAATACATGTATTTAAAAAAAAAAAAAAGATAAAGAGCATTTTCTAAGGCTGGAAGTAAAGTAGCCTGTAAGGTCCGTCAAGTCATATGCTGATCATTTATCTAAGAGAATCACTGACAGGCTCACCAGGCTCAAAACCACTTGCCCACCTCACCCGACTGTGAGCATTAACTGAGACTGGATGGGACAGCTCTCTGTACTTTGAAAAGCCCTGTATAGTCATTAGAATAAAATGATGGCTCTGCCCTCACAGCCCCAGTTGAATGGTGCACAGGTTCACAAAGAGCAGAGCAGGGCAGAGAGACTGGAAATGCAGTCTCATGAAGACAAAGATAAAACTTCTCTGAGATCATCTCCAGCCTCCTCCTCAGAGAAAAAAATTTAATATACACACAAATAAATCTATGTGAAAACTCTCCAACCTCTCCTCTGAAAATGTCCAATTAGAACTGGTCAAATTTTGCATATGTACTGCCATTGGCCGTAGGTTTGCCTGTGAGTGGACAGATAGGAGTGTACGCGCGTGTATAAATACATGTTCGTGTTTTAAATATACTCACTTTCAGCGAAAGGGAAAGTTTACCCCTTTTTTTAATTGCAATTGCAAGTTTTGTGAAGGATGACACACGGCCTATCATTTAGAGGCAAGAAAAAAAATCCTGGCCTTATCACAACCCTATTAAGAAAAGATTCCTGGATTTCCTAATGCTCTGCTTTCATTTTCCAAGTCTCCGTCAAAAAGTCTGGAGCTTCACCATAATGCCATCGCTCGGATCTATGCCACAGAATTATCTTTCTATGATTCAATTTCTATGCAATGAATGTTCCCATCATCAGCTTCCATTTCCAATACCTACTGAAAGCTGTAGACTCTGAAAACATGTCTGTATAATTTAACTACTTCAAAGTTTCCTCATAACATTGTGTGACTACAAAGTCATGTTCCAGCTTCAGTGTTTGTCTTCTTCAATGGCATGACAATACTTGGTTGGTATTTGCCTGCCTTTAAAAGAAAGGCAGACTCAGTTGTTTGCAAAATTCTTGTCAGAAATGATTCAAGCAATATAAGGACAGATACACAACAATTTAAAAATCAAAAAGCTGGCTCTAATGGAATTATTAATTCAAATGGAACTCTCATTTTTGATGCTGGACTCCATGTTGCTGGGGGTGATGGTCCCATTGTGGCCTTCCTAATGCTCAAGAAAATTATGTCCCCATAAATTGATGACATATGGTTAGGCAAGATTGTTGGGGAGAAAAAAGCCTTTGACTTTTCCTTCTATTTAAATAGACAGATGCCAGGGCAGTTTTTCTTCCTTGGCTCTAAATTAAATCCATGCAAAAAGAAAATGTGGCTTAAATTGGCAAATTCACTGGACTTTTGAGAACACTAGCCAGGGTTCTGAGGCAGAGCGGAGAAAGCAGATGCTCAGCTGCCACGTTCAAGTTCACCAGCATACACACCTGGCTGGTTTTTCTTGCTAGTCGTATCCCAATATTTTCATGTTCTCCACTGCATTCAAAGTCCAATGCGGCCTAGGACTCAGGCTTCAATACCCTACACACTGCCCTGGTAAGTTTATTCTTACTATAGCTGTCAATCTGTAAATATTCATTCTCTACCTGAGGAGCAGGATGTAGGGGAGGGGCTGTCACAACAAAAAGAGGTGAGGTAGTTAAGGAATGTCACATGCATTATATTAAAAAGCAGAACCGGCTGGGTGTGATGGCTCACACCTATAATTCTAGCACTCTGGGACACTGAGGCAGGTGGATTGCTTGAGCTCAGGAGTTTGAGGTCAGCCTGAGCAACAGCAGGACCCTGTCAAAAATAGAAAAACTATCTGGGCATTGTGGCAGGTGCCTGTAGTCCCAGCTACTCAGGAGGCTGAGGCAAGAGAATCACTTGGGCCCAAGAGTTTGAGGTTGCTGCAAGTTATGACACTAGGGCACTCTACACAGGGTGACAGAGTGAGACTCTGTCTCATATACACACGAAGCCTCCCCTCTTGAATAGAAAATTGAAACTGGTCTGATTCACATAGCAGCATAAGAAAAGGAGAACTCAGTACATTAATAAGAGGATTCAAAGGTGAATGGAGCCACGTTGAGAGGGCCACTGCTACCGGGAGCTGAGGTTCTGTAAAAAAGCCAAGAGTGAAGTGAACAAAAGAGAAGGCCCTGTTTTCCAAGTTAACTCCAGTTTGTTTTTGTCAGCCCCTTCTGTGTTCTCTCCCACTCCCAAGGAACAATTAAATGGGGTCTGGAAACATGAAGCACCAGGGTGACTGGGTCATGACCACACCAGTGGTGAGCCTGAAACACTAGCGGCCAGAGAGGACTTTTATGCTTCAGAAGAACATGCGTCAGGAAGAACATAGCACGTGGTTGTGGACTCATTCACTTGGCTCAGGCCCCATGCCCAGTTGTAAGCCACCTGCCCTAAAATCATGGTAGTAGTTAAAAATAAAACAAAACTAAAAACAACCTGTTCATCAGCCCTCCTCCTGTGACTAGTATCAGTATATTGCCTCTCACTCTAACTATGGGCACACAAATGACTCATTCCAAACAAAGGGCAATGCTGACTGAGATTTCTGAGAGTGAAAAGCGTTACGTGATATACTCATATACAGTGTACAGCATGCACTGTCCCTGGGACTGAAAGAATCACCCATCTGAAAAGACATCAAGAATTGCCATTTGGTTTTATGGCAGGCTTCTTGCAGTACCCTCATCTCCCCATGGTTTCCCCATGGGAGCATAGTGCCTTATCTATATAGTTTATATTTATTAAGTTCCGAAAAACAAGGCTAGTATGGTTTAATTTATCTTTCACAGGCCCAGGCCAAGGTCCTATACCTGTGGTCCCTTAATAACTAAGGCACTATGTTCTTGAGCAAAGATAACTCCTCATTTTCTGGTCACTTTCAGTTGGCATCCCAAATCACAATTCAAACAAAATTAAAATAAACAAAGGGATTTCTGTGGAATTAAATTCTGCAGCAGCATGAAATAGTATTTAATAAAACAACCAACAGACAATCATGGCCTCTTTAAAATGAGAGCAAGATGAGGACTTACAAACATATGGGACTTATTTAGCATCTGCTATGAGATTGAAAAGCTCATCTAAATGGACTTTTGCTTCTCACTCTGCCTCCACTACAATTTACTTGCATTCTGCTCTAACAGAGATGGCATAACACATCCAGAGCAGATCTGAGGCCCAACCATCCACCCAGTCACTCCAGCCAAGCCACACATCACCCTTAACTGGTCTCTTCCTTTCTACTACCATGTCATGTCAATCAGTAAGTCTGTGATAGTATTTTCCCAAACTACCCCAAATTCACCTACTTCTCCCACTTCTATTACAGGCACCATGGTCTAACCCAGAGATGTCAGACAGAACTTTCCTCAATGACGGAAATGTTCTGTACAGATTGTTCAATCTCAAAGATATCACATAATGTGTCTACTGACCACTTTAGATGTGGCTGGTACAACTGAGTACCAATTGATTTTTTGATGTTAATTAATTTTGAATTAAATGTAAACAACCACATATGGCTAGTGGCTACCATATTGGACAGTCAAGTCTCAATCATCATTGTCTTTCTCCTACTCTCTCATAATCACTCTTTGCCTCCCCAAATCCAACTGACCTTTTAAAATTATGAATCAGAGCTCATCCCCTACCCCTCACTCTAAAACACTCTCATTCCTTGATTTTCTGCATAGAATTCAAAAGTCCCTGCAATGGTCTTTTTTCTTTGTTTCTTTATTATTTTTCTCCTCCTCTAATATTGGGTCCTATAATAGCCAACTGGCCATCACTATATCTTTATTATCCTCAATAGTTCCTAGCATATAACTAAGAGATCAATAAATAACTGCTGAATGAATAAATGAATAATATGGAACAGAAATCAATGGGTTGATTTACCATAATCCTCCACTAATGGAGGTGATTAGTGAATCCTCTGCTGTTACAGCCAAATGTTTTGAGCTTTTGAACCTAACATGCCCATAGGTTGTTCTGGGACATCCACTTCCTCTTCCACGTTCTCCCTCGTGACCAATGCCACAAATCTGACACGAGACCAGGCCTACATCAGGCACACAGGCTAGAGACAAAAGATTTAGATCTTCGAACTATCTTAGGTACGTAGGAGTGCCCTGTTCTAACCTAGAATGTTCAAAAGAATGTATCCCTACTGGGTGACAGATATAACAAGACAAGGCTAACTTGGACACACACAGCCCCAGACCTGGTGACCACATCCTCTACAAATCATGTCCATTTAACTTAGTGTAGCATACAAATATCAGCATCGTCTACACATGTCAGAATAGAATACAATAAGGGTTGAGAAGCACCACTGGCTCCCTGAGCCTGCTTCTCAGTAAATGTGACCAAAGTCACATGTGACCAAGTCTCAAACTATCATTCAATTCTTTAGAAATCGGTCACATCTCTCAACCCCACAGTGAAAAGGGAGAAAGAGAAAATACCACCAGTTACTAATTTGACTTTAGTTAAACCAATCACTATTTTAACCACCTTTCAATTAAAAAAACACAAATAACTTACAAACACACACACAAATAATACATCAGAGCTGGGAGGAAGTGGAGGACCTTGGCTGGTATAGTCAGCACATACCACAGACCCAGGTTGGGCTTTCTGGCTACCAGGTATTTCCTAGTTCTCCAACTGAGGGCCCAGAAGCAGCGTTACCTCAGCAGCAATGAGCACACAGGGCACCAGGTCCTAGTTTCTAAATGCCACTCTCCACTAAAAGGAACCCAAGCTCTTGCAGAAATGGCTGATTACAAGGCTGGGACAAGAAAGTAGCAGATGAATATAGAACATCTTGTTGTACCAGATGTATTTCCTTGTAGAAAATAAGGAAGTGTTCAAAGAATGATAGGGATATTTCTAAAGGACTGGGGGCAGCTTGGAAGAGCTCCCACTGACTAAATCTGGGACATTTTGAGCATTAAGAAAAAAATACTGACAGTAATGATTTATAATGCACCGAAGTAAAAATAAAAATCCATGGCATACTATATAAATAAGTAAATAATCATTTTTTGTTTTACTTTGTAATGATAAAACTAATATATTTAGAAGGAATGATGGAGTTAGAAAATAATCAGTATAACTTAAAGCAGAAGGTAAACATATTTAAATAATCTCCAAAGAACTTCCCATCAGAAACTTATTAATCACTTACACATTCATGGGTACAAAATATTTATTAATTAAAGCGAAGAAACTGGGCACACACTAATTTAACCAAGGGACAGAATCACATTACCAGCATGGGACAAATGGATGTCTTCTGATTGGACGCCCTGAGAGCATACATCAGGTCTGCAATGTTCCTGCCTGAAGTATAGAGCCACAGCCTCACCATGAAACATCATCTGCAAAGCAAGTGGAAAGCACTCTTCAAAAATGCTAAGTCAAGCACCTAGAGTCCCAGCTACTTGAGAGGCTGAAGCAGGGGAATTACTTGAGCTCAAGAGTTTGAGGCCAGCCTGGGCAAAGTTAGTGAGACTGCAAGCTCAAAAACCAATCAACCAGCCAAAAAGCTAAGTCATCAAAGTAAAAAAAAAAAAAGACTGAGGAACTATTAAAGGAAACTAAAGAGACATGACAACAACAATGTGTGACTCTAGGGTGGATCCTAGAGCAAAAAAGGAGAGGAAAAAAATGGAGGAAGATTTTTCTTCTTTCCTTTTTTCTTTTCCAGGAAAAATACACTGAAGTATTTTGAGATTTTAGGACAACATGTCTACTTACTCTCAAATGATTCAGAGAAAAATACATATATAGGTCAAAACTCTTGACATTTTTGAAGAGCAGAGAGAAAATGATAAGGTAACAATGAGGTAGAATGTTAAAATTCAGGAAATCTAAGTGAAGGGCATATATGGGAATTTCTTATATTATTCTTACAACTTATATGTAAGACCAAAATTATTTAAAAATTAAAAACATTAAGCAAAACATGTACTGGTAATGAAAGAAAAGAGAAAGAATAAATTATTTTTTCATTTGGCATTTTCTTGGAAACTTCAAGCATGTGCAAAACACATGTATAATACAGGCTTCATGAATCAGCTGGAAAATATTTTTCTCCCATTCTCCTTAGATGAATGGAAATATAAAGAACAATTAGTGAAGCGAGAGACTTTGAAATGTCTTTAGATTTAATTCAGATACCTGACCTGTTGTTTTGTCTTTTTTTTTTTTTTTCCACAGCCATCCTTTAATATCAAAGAATGTCTGAATAAAGAACTACCAGCGCATGTGATGGAAAATCCAATACTTGCCTTTGGTCACCATGTGATTATACCATAAAAGAAGGGGGCAACGATAATATGCGGAAATACCAGGGGCAGAAAGAGCAGAGGAAAGCACTATGTACCTTCCACAAAAGGAAGAGGCCAAGGCAAACATCAGGAGAGGAGTCAGACAATCTGAAAAGCCAACATCACCTGTCCTTGCACCAGAGGATGCCTCGGTGCTGGGGACCACCTCTAAGAGCTATTGAAGGGAGCCCCAGAGGTCACCCATTCATATTCCCTACCACAGAGAGGGGGGAAGGGACGTGAGAACCAGATCTAAGCCACAGCTTGTCTCTAGTTTGAGACAACAAGCCAGAGCTTCTGTGTCTCCAGTCATCAGAGCTCCATCTTCTACGCAAAAGAGTACTTTGGGAACAAAAGTAACCATCAGTCTGGCAAACCCAAGATTTCAGGCCACTTATTGAGGAGTCTGGGTTCCATGGTTCTGTGAAGTGTGTTGTGTTGGGATCCCATCATCCCACACTTCCCATGGACAGGCCAGAAAGAGAAAGAGGAAGAAGCTACTTTGGCTCCTAAGTTGGAGTTTTGCCACAGGTCCCAGAAGAGCCCCCTGGTGTCTGTTTTTGCCTATTCATGCTTCCAGTGCTACCTCCAGGCTCCTCTCCCTCTCTCCCTCTCCTCCCCATGCGCCATCACTTTGTAAGCTGTACGTGCCACACAGACATGTGCCATTGTGGACGCTGCTTCTCTAGACACTGGGCAAAATACACCTTCCTCTCTCTCTTCTCCTATTGCAACCTCCAGACAAAACACTATTCTACCTCTCAAGCATCCTCCCACTACCCACTTATTTCAAAGACAACATCTCTGGGCATCAGATTCCTCATGACTCAGGGTCTTCCAGAAAGCCTTACAATGACTCATCTTCAGACCTGCAAAATGGACATGCAGAAATGACGTGCATATCCCCTTGTGTTTACCTGTCCTTTCCTTTTGTGAATCACTTAAGACTCACCACCTACAACGAACATACATAGAGCCAGCCAAGGTTTTGCTTAACCCCAGAGCACTGGAGCTTGCCAAACATTTCAAGTCAGTGTCACTATCTAATGTCAAGCGTGTGCACAGATCACTGATTCAGCAGGCAAGTTTCTGGATGTGCAGGTCAAAGAAGAGTGCTACTTTAGAAGAAAGAATAAAAGCACCCTACAGACCAGGTCTGGGAAGCACCAGTCCAAGAGAATGCATTATATTTTAACTATGGGCTAGCAATTTGAGTTTAAAAATGTGGTCTATGTTTTGTATCTTAAATGGGCTTAGCAAGTACATGTGTTTGAGATAAAAGACATCAAATTCATTTTGCTGTCAGTTAAGATTAAAAAGATGCAGCATTCCATTTCTTGGGCCAACATGTTCATTCACAAAGCTGGCCTGAGCAGAAGAGGAGTAACAGATCTTGCAGTAGGCTGGGATCTTGCCAGGAAAGAGAAAGATCACTGTTTGAGTACTTACATCTCCCACACCTACACTGCACAGGCAGGAACCTTTTGAGATCATCTGGTCCAAATTTTTAGTTTTACAAATTCGGAAACAAAAAGACAGCTGGAAAAAGGAATTTCACATGTGCACTGCCTCTTCTTCCTCTCCTCCCCAGCACATCTCCACGTGTCTCAAAGTTAGAATAGGAAGACTTGAGGCTTAGTCTTCTCCTGTGTCACTTTGAACAAGTTATTTAATCAGGCGGGTTAGAAGGAGACACAGCTTATCATCGCCTCTCTCATTTACCTTCTGTGATTAACAAACTGCCCCCACCTTAAAGTAATCATACAGAGTCAAGTTTCTCTGCCATGTCTCAAGCCTACTGCCTGATCCTTTCGGAGACCCACCCTTATTTTCCCCAGAACATCAGCCCCCTGTTTATCCTCAAGGTTGATCTAGAGTCTTTAATGAAAGTTTATTTTAATCAGTCTCTAAAACACCGTAAGAGTCTCTTCAACAACCGCTGCTCACATTAGAAGTCACTTCCCATGAATGTGAGCAAACAAGCTTGCTATAGAAGCTAGTCTAAAATTCCCTTTGGCTTCTAGCCAGTATTTTTATATTCCATCTATGTTTCAAAATTAAGGTTAGAGGGGGTTGTCTGCTTAAAATATTGATGTTGTTCTACTTTTTCTGCTTGTGAGTACTAAAAATACTTTATGAGGTGGGGCATCCCAGCAGTACAATTGCAAATGTTGGAAATGGACATATGAAGACCTGTTCTCTACAAATTTCAGATCCAATTTTTGCGGGCTTATTGATTGCTTCCACAGTGCAAACAAAACAAACAAACAATATGGGGAAATGCCATCAAATTCAATAACTTCTAAAAAAAAATAATAATAACTTATACACTTCTACAACAAACACCCAGAAAAAAAAAAGAAACCACCACAGTAAACTGTTAAACTCACAAATAAAAACATGTTGAAAGTGCCAAATGGTATTTATATTGAGAGAAAGAAAGCTCCCACGATCACGCACAGTGGCCTCAAAGCAAACTCCATGCTTTCAGGTGGAGTCCGTAGTGCTGTGATGTGTGTACAAACCCACAGCACAAACTTGAGATTCCAGTCCTCAGCGGGCCTCAGTTCTCTAAGCCATAAAACAAAGAAACAAACCAAAGTATCCTCAAAGATTATGTCTGCTCACAACAGATAGTTAAGTGTGATTATAACCAAGTAAATGAAAACATGTTAACTGAATTTTTCACTAATTTATCATCTAGCCATCACACCACTAACAGCTTCAAAAAGAGTGTGAATGTTTCCCATGGAGATGTTTTGTAGGACGCTGTTCATCACACTCTGTCCTCTTTCAGAGGACTCTTGGGAAAATCATTGTCTTGTGTCTCTTTAATAGAAATAGTCTTGCTTCACCATTGAACCCTATAGGCACCATGATTCACACAGCTGATTATGTTTTTTTCATTGCATTGGCTAAAAGTAAACCCAGAACCAAATCTCTGACTCACATTTAGCAACCAACACAGGGCCTTATGAGATGCATTTGGGGTCGTAACTTCACTCTTCTCTCCTCCCACTTCCTTTTTCCCATTTCCTCACTTACCTATTTTTTTGTTTTTTTCTGTTGTTTCTATCTTTGAAAGCTACTTTTAACCTTTTTTGAAACAAAGGAAGCATTTCAAGCTATTGTCATTGATTGACATCCATGTTGAACAGCAAAATTGTTCCTTCAGTGACTTGCATTTTTCAAACACTTGTCACATTACCAAAATCTAAAAGCCTGGGAGTGCCCATCTAGTAAGATTCTGGTATATATAATTCTATGCCAAGATTTTGATCACAGTTGGCACACTGAATATCATTATCAATGCTCTGATATTTTTAAACTATAATATTACACTATTTACATAGATCTTCACAGTATTTTTCTAGGGAGTCTTCACATTTGTGATCTCATTTGATTTCCTCAACAATTATAAGAGATAGTTATAGCAGCAATTATTACAACTATCTTCATTTCTAGAGATGAGGGAAATGAGGCTCAAAGAGGTTAAGCAGCTTTTCCACATATACAAAGTGAGTAAGTTAATAAGACAAGACCAGTTGTTTCTTCCTCCAGGTTTAGAATTTTCTCCATAACTCCAAAATGTTGTCTCTCATTTATTTGACTCTTTGAAATTTTGGCCTAGGATCTGTGACTCCAATGTTTCATTCAGTTAATTTTCTAAGTAGTATCAGCCTGCTGGTCAAAACTGTATCAATTACTCTTTGGTAATGGAACCTCTGCATGATGGGAACTAGACAGCCAAGACTCTGGAAAATTTTTTAACCATTAGAAAATGCATGAGTAACTTACGTCCTCCACTGGAATTCAATGATGGCATTAAGAAAACTCATTCCTGCAACCTAACAAGGAACATTAATGCTTTAATGTGGTCTGTGAAAGTCACATAAGAGTAAAACTGCCTCTTGAGTCACTAGAACTAGTAAAACCATTTAGTAGTAGAAGATGAAATTTAGACAAGGTAGGCTAAAGAGAAGAGCTAACTAACTGCATCTTAATGATGAGCTCACAGTACTTTAACCACATCTAAGGGGAAGAATCATGAAGTTCAGATCATATTAATTTCCAAGTCATTGACATTGCTAATGTGTAAGAGGGTGAAATGTTGACAACTTGAACTCTTGAGACCTTGAATAAACCAGAGTCTATTCATCCTACGAGTCATGAATTTGAGAAGTAAGGGGAAGACTGCATATGCAATTTCTCTCAGTTTTAATTTCTTCAGGGAAAATGAAGAAGGAGAAGGTCAAAGCAACCCACAACATTTTCTAACTCAACACTCTATGATTTTAAGAACGCTTATTAGCGCCACCTACCTGAAAAATTGTTATTATATTGCTGGCCAGAATTTTAAGGTACATTTATAAAATGTGTGGGTAATAGGTAATATTCCAGCACATTTAAATCATTATTTAGGAATTTGACTGTTTTCCTTTAATCAACTTCAAACATATACTTGTTTGAATTACTAATTCCTGCCCGCGAGGCAGTGTATTCATATCATTATCTCTTCTCAACAGATTATGCGTTGAATACCCAAGTTCATCCTGCTTTCCAATGGCTTGACAGTAAGAATGAACAGGCACATGTTGGTCTCTTACTTGGTTAACATTTTTTTCTTATTCACATATAACCTGCATTCTTCCCAACTAATCTCTAAAACTCCATAAAGATATATGTGCACATACATCTTTTTAACAATTTTATACCTAATGTTTGACAGGTGATAATTATAATTAAATTATGGTGAATACATGAAATTACAAACAGAGCAACTGATGAAACTCAAACAGAGAAATATTAGCTCTTCCCTAGAAAAGGTTAAAGTGTACTATGCCTTAGCTGAAACTCTGAATCACAGAAACAACCTGTCTGTACCTAAAGGGGAGTAAATAAGCAAGAGTCAAGATAAGAAAATTATATGGCTTCCTGCTTCTTTATGAAGTAGAACTTTATGGCATTGCTTCAAAGTCTGAAGATAGCAAGGTATGAAGAGAAGAGCCAAGTCTCCTTAGTCTGGCTGCTCCTTATCTGTGTGACCTTAGGCTAGTTACTTAATTCTTCTGAATCACAGTTTCCTCTACAGCAAAATGAGTTAGGAGTAACAGTCTCTACCTCACAGAATTATTGATGAGGACTAAGGCACAATGCGTGCAAAGTGCCCGGTTTATTCCATGTCCTCTATCAGCGGTGGCTATTATTATTACTTATTTTGAAGTAAACTCTTAGAGAATCAACCCATCCAGTTTTAAAGGGATTCAGACTTATTCATCCTTAAAAAGTACACCACTGATCCTAGCCAAAGAGAAATGAAATCTGGTGAGAAAAAAGCATTAGGGGAATCACTGGAAGAAAAACAAAGTCCTAGTGTGGAGTTAGGAAGCCTAGCACTGGGAGGGGTCTGCAGAAGGGCGACACAATAGTTTCGCCCCTTTGCTTTGCTGTGAGGAGGGGTGCCAATGGAGGCACTGGAGTCGCAGGTCTTTCTCTGCAGGGCTGGCAACCTCACCAGGTACCTTCATTTTTCTCTTCTTCCTTCTATCGTGTACTCCTCTCTGAGGCCGGAACCTTTCCTGGTCCTAGAAAAGCAGGGCAGAATTTGGCAGATTTTCAAAGATGGTCCCGGGTCAGGTTATATGACAAAGAAAAAACAAGTAAGGCCTGAACTATAATGGTCTTTAGTGAAAAATTAGGAAAAGCTAGTAAAGCAGGATTTATGGAAAAGGCAATGACTCCAGGATTGTACTGGCCTCTTTGGTGTGGAACCCTGTCCTGAGATACTAAAAAAACGTGGGCTCAGCACCCATAGCACAATGGTAACAGCGCCAGCCAAATACACATAGGCTGGCGGATTCAAACCCAGCCCCGGCCAGCTAAGCAACAATAACAACTGCAATAGAAAAATAGCTGGGCATTGTGGCGGGCGTCTGTAGTCCCAGCTACATAGTCCCAGCTACTTGGGAGGCTGAGGCAAGAGAATCGCTTGAGCCCAAGATTTGGAGGTTGCTGTGAGCTGTGACACCACGGCACATTACCAAGGGCAAAAAAGTGAGACTCTGTCTCAAAAAAAAAAAAAAAAAATATGGACATATCAGTTAGAAGTTTGGGCTCAGAGAATATTCATAATTCTGGATATATGCTCTCGTGTTTCTGTGCAAGTATCTCCCTATTGACTGAAGGAGTGATTTGAATACCGTAAGAAGCCAGTCATTCTAAGAACCCAGTACTGCTTTACAGAGAACAAAGGAAGATTTGGGGAACCAGAACCGTGGGATTTATAAAGTCTTCGCTTAAAGATATGCAGCAGACCTATGTAGGACTGCTATAAGATCAAAGGTTTTATAAACACAAAAACTCAACAGTATCATGGGATGAAACCAAATCATGTAGCCAGGTGACACCAAGGAGCTTGAAACCCCCTGCAGGAAGGAAAAGCAAGAGAGAAGTCATGCTGATTCAATTAAAAACCCATGCTGCTAAGGGCCGTAAAACCTCCCTTCACTTCCTCATCTCTGAAGTCTGTCCATGGACCTAAGAGATTCAGGCAAGAGGGTGGTGACATCAGACTACACTTGTGTCAACCCTATCTGGGATCGCATAGTTTCTCGGGGTCAGTACACGTGTGACTTAGAAAACTTTGTTGAGGCTCACTTTATCAATTTGCCATCCTCAAATCAGGAGAACTATTCTCCCCACTCCTGCAAGAACAAAAGGGGAGTCAGGAGACTGGCACAGTTACAGAGGGATCGGCCTTGTATTGTTCAAGAGCAGAAATACAAGAATTTTTTGAAAGACAAAAGATGAATGAGAAATTGGTGAAGAGCAGTCTAAGGTGGTAATAAAAAGAAAAGAAGGGAACTGTGCTCTCAGGAGAATAATGATAAATTTATTTTTAAAATGCTGCTGCGGTCTTCATACAATAACTAAGAAAATGACATGATGGCTATGTCAAACAGTTTGAGGACAATGTTTCAGATTGTATACGAAACCAGCACATTGTACCCCTTGATTGCACTAATGTACTCAGCTATGATTCAAAAATAAAAAAAATAAAATAATAAATTAATAAATAAATAAAATGCTGCTGAGTTTTAAATGCCGATGGGACCTCTAAGCACAGCTGACAGGGGTCATGGGAGAGGGAGAGGAGCTGGGCAGTGATGGAAAACTGTCAGTGTGACCCTGACAGCTTAAGTTCTGAGAGGACAGAAGTCCCGTGCAATGATGCATTCTCATTGTGTGGCCAAGACCAAGTTTCCACCAAAATAAATCTCCAAAGATTCTCCTGCAGAGATGTATTTTGTATATCAAATTGTGTTCATAATTGGTTAAATCTAATGTGTTAACTAAATGTCTGGTCTCACTAGATGACTGCTACAATCACAGGCCTGGGCAAGGGAAGAGAGACAGCATCGTATTACAGGTGCCTCTCTACGAAGTGCTTCTTAATCCTCCATGTATGCATTCACGCATGTGCAAGCCTCTAGGCTTTCAGGTAAACACATCTTTGCTCTTAACAATCTGTGAACACAACGATATGAAATGAAAAATGATCAAAATGATGATGCTTTCCGTCTACATACAGCCCAAATACAGAAATTGCTGGTGCCACCTATTGTTGGAAACACAGAACTGAAGAGGCAGCTTGGGAGCGGAACTCTGCTGTTACTTTCCTGCACATGAAGTTTCAAAATCTCCCCACCAGGAGAGCCGAATAAAGACAGTTCAGTCGGCTTTAAAATCAAACAAATGTGTAATGGACTTTAAACATTTCCTGCATAGTCCTTTGGTGAAGACGAGAACAGTCTAGCGATAGTTAACTGCTTTAATGTAAAGAAAAACATGAGCCACTTCTGTATATACTTATAGAGAATAAAACTTATTAGGTGTGAAATACAAGATTCATAACATATATGCTACCATTTGCGAAAAAAGTCAATCTAAATTTCAAGAAGGATATATAAGAAATAACACTACCGGCTCCCTCTGAGGAGCAGAGCTGAAGGAATGGACCAGAGTTAGAGATTTGCTTCTACTAAAGACTTGTTTTTACGTTGGTAAAAACTTGTCTGTGTACACATATTTTCAAAAGATTCTAAGAACAGTTTTTAACCCATACACGACAACTTTGAAAACAAGAGTTGATATTAAACTATTATACTTACAGAAAGAATTTCAAGTTATTTAACTTCGGCTGGTTACCACAACCAGGTACTTGTACCAGAGTTCAGGTTCTGAGCAACAGGGCACGACCTACTTAAATGACAGGGGAGTTAGTGGGTTGTTAGCAGATTTTAAAGGAGAGATGGAGACGTTGCCTACAGCACAATGTTACCCTTAAGCCTAAAGAACTCAGGTATTTTAAAGTGCCCTGAAGCGTGGATATTTGCTAGTTCTGTTGATTATTAAGATGTGAAAATAAAATAAAATATTTCCAGTTTTGCTGAAATTTGCTTTTCCAAAAGATTTGCTATAAAGTAAGTTTTTATTTCAATGTTATTTCCTATTTAAAAGAAAAAGATGGAGAACCCTAACAACCCATGAGGCCTTTTCAGCTATTTTATAACACATGAAAGCTGAGGGGAAGTTTATACTTGAGTACACATCATATCAAATGTCACATCTCCTGAAAATTGGTTCTTAAGAATAATTTCTGTAAACTTACTTATTTCTTAATATTATTCTCCCTAACTTGAGATAACACTGACATTTACACTGAAGGAGGAGCTCTGAAATTGATTCTGAGCATTGCCCAATCCAGGTAACGCCAGGAACAAAGTAAATCCCTGAGCTTCTGAAGCAATTCTGCAAGAGAAGGAGGAAAGGATGAGAGAAGGTGATAGGACAGGACCTCGGCATTCCTGGGGAAAGACGTCAAAGAGAGGCAGACGGGAAAAGTGAAAATGGTACGGGTCAGGTCAAGTCTGTTGGGTAAATTCGAGCTCTAAAATAGTCCCTCTGATCCAAATATATTTTACAGTTTAAAATTTAATTTTAAAAAGAAAAAATCAGTCTCAACGGCATGATAGATCTCCACTGACCAAAAAAGGAATAGAAACAGAATGGGACCAAATTCAAAGAAAGGCAGAACTTCAAGGCAGGAGCAGGCAAGGGCCACAGAAACTGGCCTTCAAGAAGCACCAGAAGCCAACTGCTAGATGGGTGAGAGTCCAGCTTACTCCTTGAAGCCAAGGACAAAGGTGGGCCCTGCCCTCTTCTGCAAATATCCAAATCCCCTCACATTTTAAAAAGGAAGCCGTACCAAACAAGGAGGCCCTACGATCTGGGGCTCCAGGTCCACCAGCATTTGTGGCCCTAGAGAAGAAAGGAAGGAATCTAAGAGAAGAACTGAGTCAGGCTACCTATTTGTTCCACAAATCCGTGATATTTCCCAAGTCATCACAGAGCAGGGAAACATTAAACACCTAATTATGGACTGGGCCTGGGAAACCAGGTGAAAGTTTCACAAACCAAAATAAAACTGAACTAGTCAATTAAACTGGAAAAATTCAACAGATGAATTAAAATCTGTAAGTGACGCATTCACAAAGAATAACAAATTAGAAGATAATGCAAAGGAGGCGCTGTCTTACTTTACCTCAAAGGAATCACAGAGGGGAAAGACTCTTCTTTAAAATTAGGGTTCAATTAAGAGACCTGGAAGTTAGACAGACTGGCAGGCTCTGACATATTAACAATTTCATAAGAAGAAAAAAAAAAGAATGGAGAGAATTACAAAGGTAGACTATTTGGAGAGATCTTCTAGAATTGAAGAAAGAAATAAGTCCTTACATTGAAAATCATGAGCAGGATAAATAAAGCTAAATCCACATCTAGCTACACTGTGATGAAACAGAAGACATCAGAATAAAGCAAGACTCATAAAGGAACTACAGCCACCTGGGTGATCATCAAACGTCTGAAAAAGTAAACATCAAGGCTGAAAATGATAAAATGTTCAAAGTTCTGATGAAAATAGCCATCAGTCTTGAATTTTATGCCCAACTAAAGTATCACTTCATTAAGGCAAAATAAAGACATATTCAGATATTCAAAGATCAAAATTTTTACTATTCACAGACTTTCATAAAAAGTATTAATAAATGATTCTACTCTCACAGGAAATATTATTGAAGAATGTCCTTCATGTGAACCCACCTGAAGGTCTACATCAAAACTGACAGAGGCCCTGTGGTTGGCATCATGTTCCTGCTGAAGCCTTTCCTTCTGTTCTTCCTCGGGCAATTTACACAAACAACACTTTTTCTGAGTTACGAGAAATCAAGAGAAACAATTTTTCTAAAATCTTTCTTAAAAGATGACGAGGGAGAAAAAGAATATCAATGTATTTATTATCATCAAACCATACACTTAAGATAGTAAATTATATAGGTACATTTTATCTTAAAAAATTACTTAGTTAATTCAACTAGTAAAATAAAAAGGATGATTTAACTTGCTATTTTACAATGCAAAAGATTATTTTTAGAAATGAAACAAGGAGCCTACCTTCAGTATTACATGTCCTCAGATTCTTATCCTCACTCTGCCATTAACTGGCTGTGTGACTTTCAGCAACATGCTGACTTCTCTGAATTTCAATGTGCTGCTGAAAATAGGGATAATAATCTCTACCTTAGTGGTTGGTTTGGAAGTCAATATACAAGAAATTTTCTAAACATTATACAAGGACTAACAATAGGTAGACTGCTACAAAAAAATAATAGTTATGAGTATCAAGAGAGGGTTCTGGAGGTACCCAATAGTAAAGATGGAAAAGTTGGGGAAGAGCTAGAAAAGTCATCTAAAATTAGGAGACTATCTATGACATTTGTATTCTTTCTCTCCATTCTATAATTTAAATCTACTGAGTTGCATTTAAACATTTGGCACTAGGATGTAAATAAGTAATGTTAAAATTACCAAGGGAAATTTGGCCTTCCCAAAGAGTAGACTGTTAATCCTACTATACTGCCAGTGGTGGAAGCCATGTGTGGGCAAAATGTTTTTGTGTTTGGGCCAATTTCATTTTTGTTTCTCGTATATCATCAGCTACTCTACTCTCAAGACTACTACTACCACCATGTGACAACAATACTTATGTTAAAGAGGACGATCTCCAATAGCTGATAACTTTGGCACCAGAGATGTAAATACACGAGTGACACCTTTTTCCAAGAAAGAGTGTTCTCACAGTCTTCACTTTTCAAATCTGACAAATAAAGTGATTCCCAGATGCTGCTGGTTAACTACTGCTTCTCTGGTGATAGCCTCCATTCAAACACCCAAAAGTTACCCCCAGCTGCTTGTTAGCATAGAACCCCCCAAACGAGGCACTAGCCAGGCCCCCTCCTAAAACATCTGCAATTTATGGGAACTTCTCCCTACCCCTCCTGCTCAGGCAGTATCCCAGGCTAGCCAGTCTTGAGGAGCCCAGAACTTCCTTCAACCCCCTTCGTCTTTGGCCAAGGGAAGTTCTGTTCAAGGACAATGAAGCCTGCAGGGCTTATGCAATGCTCCAAGGTATGTTTCCAAAGACTGCTACTCCAAGACTTGCTGTGACTGCTGAGGTCCAGCTATACAGATCCTCATACACCCGTGTTCAGAGTGAAAGATCTTTAACTAAAGTGAATCGCTAGAACCTCATGTGGGTTTTCCTGCCTTGTCACAAGTATTATTACTTCATGGTCCGTCCCTGAGTGAAGCTCTTCTATGAGATGCCTCAGCCTTTTATTTACCTATCTGTTTCTCACTGCTGTCCCCCTACATAGACCACCTACCATAAACCACTTTGACCAGTGATTAGTTAGAATGTTAGTTCTAACTTAGGTCTGCACACCCTCTCTTCCTCCCCAATCATTAGAAGGTAAAACCTACCCACAGGTTACTTCAGAATCTGAGGAGATTCATGCTCAATCTTTCTTTCTTACTTCATCCGCTCAGCCTATCAGAAGCAGGAATCCTGGCATAGAAGGCATCACCCCAAGAAGAGGCAGGGTGGCACCGTGGCATAACTATGGTTCAAGAGATTCAGCCGTTTCCCTGCCCTGTAGTAGGTATTCACCTTCGACAAGACTTTTTAACTCTTCTCTATTTCCTCATATGTCAAATCAAGATATACCAAAAGTACCTCATCGTCTTGTTGTGAGGATTAAGTGAGATAGCATATAATATGCCCACCACAGAATCTAAGAGTTTAAACAGTGACAAGCTATTATTATGTTAATACCTCACAGACATACCTTAGAAATAGTTCAGGTTTGTTATAAGATTACCACAAAGAAGCAAGTGACAAGGGTGGTTTGGTTTCCTAGTGCATGTAAAAGCTGGATTAACACTATGCTATAGTGCAGCGGTTCTCAACCTGTGGGTCGCAACCCCTTTGGGGGTCGAATGACCCTTTCACAGGGGTCACCTAAATACATCCTGCATATCAGATATTTACATTACAATTCATAACAGTAGCAAAATTACAGTTATGAAGTAGCAACAAAACTAATTTTATGGTTGGGGGTCACCACAACATGAAGAACTGTATTAAAGGGTTGCAGCATTAGGAAGGTTGAGAACCACTGCTATAGCATATTAAGCATGCAAGATCATTATTCCACAACGACAATGTACATAATTTAAAAATACTTTATTGCTAAAAAATGCTAATGATCATCTGAGGCTTTTGCAAATCACAATCTGGCCTGAATGTTAGTGACTATTGATTGAGCAGGGTGGTGGTTGCTAAGGGTAGGGTGGCTGTGGACATTTCTCTAAATATGAAAACAATGGAGCTTACTGATTTAATGGACTCTTCCTTTCATGAAAGATTTCTCTGTAGCATCCAATGCTGTTGGATATTCACCCACAGTAAAGCTTTTTATCAGAATTGGAGTCCATTCTCTGAAACCCTGCTGCTGCTTTGTCAACTAATTTTATATAATATTCTAAATCCTTTGTTGTCATTTCAACAATGTTCACAGAATCGCCACCAGGATTAGCAGCCATCTCAAGAAACCACTTTCTCTGCTCATCCATTAGAAACAAGTCCTCATCCCTTAAAGTTTTACCACTATATTGCAACAATTCAGTCACATCCTCAGGCTCCACTTCTAATTCAAGCACTCTTGCTATTTCCATCACATCTGCAGTTACTTCTTCCACAGAAGTCTCAAACTCCTCAAAGTCATCCATGAGAGTTGGAATCAACTTCTCCCAATCTCCCCCTATGAATCACAAATATTCTTAGTGGCATCTAGAAAGGTGAATCCTTTCCAGAAAGTCTTTGGAAATTCACTTTGCCCAGAACCATAGGGGGAACCACTACCTATAGCAGCTTACGCAATATATTTTTAATAATAAATAATAAATATATAAATATATAGCAGCTTATTTATATATATAAATATAAATATAAATATATAGCAGCTTATAGCCTTACGCAATATATTTCTTAATAATAAATAATAAAACTTGAAAGTCAAAATTACTCCCTGATCCTTGGGCTGAAGAATGGATATTGTGTGAGCGGGCGTTGAAAGATTCACCTCCTTATCAATCCCCAGCAGAGCTATTGGACTAAGCGCATTGTCAATCAGCAGCACATTTTGAAAGAAACCTTTTTTCTGAATAGGAGGTCTCTACCATGGGCTTAAAATAATCAGCAAGCCATGCCATGAACAGATGTGCTGCCACCTAGCCTTTGCTGTTCCATTTATAGAGCAAGCATAGATTAGGCATAATTTGTAAGAGCCAAAGGCTCACTGCAATGGTAAATGAGCACCGACTTCAACTTAAAGTCAGCAGCTGCATTAGCACCTAACAAGAAAGTCAGCTTCTCTTTTGAAGCTTTGAATCCAGGCAATGACTCCTCTTTCCTAGCGAGGAAAATCTTAGATGTGTCTTTTCCAATAGAAGCCTATTTCTTCTACACTGAAATTGTGTTGTTTAGTGTCAGCACCTGCATGAATTATCTTATCCATATCTTCTGGATAAGTTGCTGCAGCTTTTATATTAGCATCTGCTGCTTCACCCTGTACTTCTAATGCAATGGACATGGGCTTCTTTCCTTAAACCCCATAATCCTCTCCGAGCTTTAGACTTTTCTTCAGAAGCTCCCTCACCTCTCTCAGACTTCACAAAAGGGAAAAGAGTCAGGGCCTTGCTTTGGATTAGGCTTTGGCTTAACGGACTGTTGTCCTATCTATCCACGCCCCTAAAACTTTCTCCATATCAGCAGTTAGGCTGTAGCACTTTCTTGTCATTGATGCGTTCACTGGCGCAGCACTTTTAATTTCCTTTAGGAACTTTTCCTTTGCATTCATGACTTGGCTAAGTAGTGCAAGAAAGCCTAGCTCTTGGGCTATCTTAGCTTACGATTTGCCTCCCTCATTAACCCTAATCATGCCTAGCTGTTGCTTTAAAGTGAGAGTCTTGTGACTTTCACTTAAACACTTAGAGGATATTATAGGAATGTAAATTGGTCTAATTTTAACATTGTTGTGTCTCAGGAAATCGGGAGACCCACAGAGAAGATAAGAGATGGGGAACAGCCTGTAAGTGGAACAGTCAGAACACACACAATATTCATCTGTTAAGTTTGCCGTTTTAGTCTTATATGGGCCCAATGCATGGTGCCACGAAACAATTACAATAGTAACGTCAAGGATCACTGATCTCAGATCACCATAACAAATATCGTAGGAATGGGTAAGTTCGAAAGATTGCGGGAGTTACCAAAACATTGCACAGAAACGTGAAGTGAACCCAGGCCATTGGGAAAATGGAGCCAACGGACCTGATCAAGACAAGGCTGCTATGAACTTTCAGTGTGTGAAAAACAGAGTATCTGCAAAGCATAGTACAGGGAAGCACAATCAAGTGAGGTGTGCCAGTATCCATAGGCTTATTGTTCATATTAAGAGCTTAAGTGATTTGCTTAAAGTCATTCCAGCGACAGGTTTACCTAACTACACATCTCACAGTCCAAGCTCTTCATGTCCTCACAAGGACTCTCTAGAGTCAAAAGGACTCAAAGACACAACTGTATACTCTCTACGGCATCGGTCCCACCTGCCTCAGTAGGCTCAGATAGCTGCACCCCCTGGACTTAAGGAAAATATGATAATGAGTTCACTGACTGGTAAAGGTTGAAGAGGGTCCCCTGAAACGTGTTCAGGGAAAAGGCTCATGTGTGTGCCCCTGCTTCAGACTCAGATTGAAACTTTTATCAGCTTTGAAGTTTCTAACAATTTGATTTCAGCCATGCTGAAATTAAGCTCCGAGTGTCTCTTGTAGTGATTTAGCACTTTTGGCAAGTGCCAAACAGAGCAGAAGAATTCCCGCAGCCCCAGTTCGCCCCACTGGCTCTGGACGGGCACCCTTTCCAGTAGCCAGCGGCCCTCCCTTCTGTGCTCCTCAGAACCGAGGTCTCCTGTGAGTGTGTGAGTGTGTGAACACGAGGATGGGTGTGTAAAAACTGCGCTCCAGCAGGGACCCTGCAGGATTCCCCAAGCTAGAAATATTTGTTATCTTGGATGCAAACCAAGATCATTATCATTTAATCACTTTGCTGTCCTTAAACATCAATAATAACGGGGCTGTATGCTGGTGCAAACTGATTAAAGAGAACCCAAAGAAAGTAACCGAGGACTGAGTCGGTCTTGCTATGCAGAAAGCATCCCAGCATACTGATGAACTTCTTTTTCAGATGGTGCCAATTGACAGAAGCAACAATCATCTCTAAAGAGCAAAATAACTATGTAAAAGAGATTCGGAATATGGCTCAAGCTGCTTACTGATTAACGCTTTTGCACACAACACTCTGCACAAAACCTGCGTAGTCATTGTTCCTAGTAAAACAAGCCTTTGTTGACAACTGGAGACAAATGATCTTTGCTGACCAAGTTCACTGTTCTCACACAGCTTAATAGTTGGAGCACTGCTCCCTGGCCACAGCCAGGAAAATTTGACGTGGTTGTCAAAAAAAAAAAAAAAAAAGGCAAAAAAAAGAACTAGCGAAGAGGGGAAACCTTTTGTTTTGAAGGTGAGAAGGAGTCTGAATGATCTCATGCGCTAACCATGTTTGTGGTTTACATCAGTATGTCTCCTTCACTTATTAAAGTTGTGAGCTCTTAAATAGTTCCTGCTCCAAACAGTTTATAATAGTAAGAATTCCCTCTTTGCAAAACTATTTCCCTTTTCCACAAGGGTTTGGATGTGAAGGGTTGTGTATTTGTTATTAAGTTTAAAAAGTGTTTTGTTACAGTGTTTGCAAATACAGGCTGTCACTGGAGAAGCATACCTCATTTTAAGAAAACCTGGGTGGAAAAAATATCTGAAACTTTAAGCGGAACAGTCTAATTTCTACCACATGACCCAGATAAATTCACTTCAGGGTTACTGTCAATGACAAATTTCCCACAGCACTTCATTTACTCAAAAATATTATCAAGCCTCCACTTTGTGTAAGGCATTTTTGGGGGGCTGTCTTCTTTAAAACAAGATTCCATGTATTAAAATTTCTTTTACTTTTCCTAAGTTTTGGGGCCCTTAAGTGATTGCATAAGATAATGCAAACCTGAAAAAACAAATCCATCTAGTAAGTCTTTCTAAAACTTCTCTTCTGATTAGCAGATGCTTTTCCTACTTTTTCCATAAGAATTCATTAAAAATATTTTTCGAGACCAGGATTCCCAGAGGATGACTCACATCACCTCCTATGAGAATCACTTCCAGTTGCACTAAAGTCTAGGGAATCCTTCAATCTGTGTAGCCTCATTTAGGCACAAGTGGCCGCTCTTACTGCACCATGTAAAAATCAGATAACTGCTTTAAAAATTGATTCAACAACAAGGATTAAAAGTCAGCGAGATGCGTATTTCTTTCACTCAAAAATAATTCTAAGGAAATAATCTGAGGTAAGGGAAAAGGTGTTCACAGCAGGTTATCTGGAATAAAGAAAGTACCCTCTGAAATAATTCAATCCAACACAAGGCACACTTACATAGGCTCTAGGTGGAATATTACTTAGTCTTAAGCACTATGACATAACTCTAGTGCTTTGGAAGGCTGAGGTGGGAGGATTTCTTGAAGCCAGCCGGGCAACATAGCAAGACCCTGACGCCACATAAAAATTAAAAATAATTTTTAAAAATAACCAGGCTTGGTGACGCACACCTGCAGTCCTAGCTATTGAGCAGGTTGAGGCAGGAAGATCACCCAGGCCCAGAAATTCAAGGTTGTGGTCAGCTATAATTGGGCCACTGCCCTCCAGCCCGGGTAGCAGAGTAAGACTCTGTCTTAAAAAAAAAATTTTACAACCACATGAAGATTGACTAACCACTCATGGCAACTTTACATTACTGGGGGAAAAAAATCAGAATACAGAATTAAGTTTATAAATATTAAGAGTATAAGTATTTTAAAAGAGATATGCCAAAAATAATATATATATGTGTGTGTATATATATATATATATATATATATATATATATATATATATATATTAGTTTTAAGTGAAAGAAAGCCTGTCTAATTCAGTAATTCAGGCTGTCCAGTGAGCTCTGGCGAATGGCTGAAAACCTACAAAAGGTATATTTATCATTCAGGATCAATCACTTTTAAACCACAAATCCAGGTATTGCAGTGTTGCTCGTTCATTCTCGAATTTGATTCCGAAGTTAACACCAATTCCATAAATGTAATGTTTAAAATATGGTTTATCAAACCATTGATGCTCTCGTTAATCACACATGCCTTTTGTTTTGCAATATTTTTCCCACTGTTTCACTTGAGATTAACTTTAAGTTGAGAAAATAACTACTGAAAGGTTCATTTCTTTCTTCCTGTTTTTGGAAACCCTGGAAGCATATTTCCTCCTTTCCAGTTCTCTGCTACTTCAGCGCTTTATCCAGTTGGTGCGGTTTTAAGTAACTGTCCCTTCCCCAGTTAACTCACTAGCCCCGCAGCTTCACCTGGACAGGCTGAGGCTCTTCTATACTCCCTTTATTCTACCTTTGACCAGGGACTACCCTGAACGCTCAGAATTTAGAACAAATATTTTCCTCAGGAATTTCCTGTTGCCACCCTGACTTGTTTCCTACCAGTGAGCATATTGTCAAGAAAAAGCCTTCAGGACCACTCCCGCAGAAAGGAACTGAGACTTCTCACGGCGGCCTCACTTTAAGTTAATTCCTCCAAAGAGCTCCCTGAGAGACTGAAACACTGGCTAAAAAGAGGACCAGAAAGGCGCAAAGTGATCTCTTAATAGACGCTCAGTATTTGATCCTCCCCTACCCTTAACCTCTGCCCAGAATAGATGACAGAGGAGAGGGAATTGTTATTCTGGCAATGAAAAAGAATATGAGTGTGAATAAACTCCTTTTGGCTGGAGAATGACAGCGCCTACCCACAGGAGAGAGGGTGTTAATCAGCCCCCAACATTCTAACTTCCTTCCTGAAATACACCTAGACCTACCCGTTTACAATAAAGAAAAAAAAGTGCCAAACGTCCCCCCACCCCCCACCGGCTGGCTGCACAGTGTGGCCGTGTGGCTACCTGAACTCAGACAGCCCCTGGGAAAGATTAACCCTTTCTGGGAAGTACAATACAAGTTCTCTCGGTTCTGAATAAGAAAACGGATAATTTTCTGAACAAGTGTTCTCCTGTGTGTCATTCCTCGTGAGTCAGACACTGTCTATCCACTGTGTTGGGGGCCTGCTTGACAACCTTCCAGAGTTGGCTTTCTTTAATTAAACCCTTCAGCACTGATGTCCCAAAGCATTCTGAGTCAGGCTTTCCCCAGGGCTGACTTCTGAAATGACCAGTGGAGAGACGGAGTCTAACTGCCTCGGCGACTGCAGTGAATTCTTCAGGAAGAAGCCAGTTCCAAACACACTGTTCACCTGGTTGTTGTCTCAAGCCACAGCAGTTCACAGGGTCTTTAGCTCCTTGAGTGGAGAGGCTGAATGACGGGTGCTTCTGAATTCTGTATTCCCATGAGTGGGTCTGGGTCGTGGGCTGCAGGCTCTGCGCCATTCCTAGAGACTAGAAGCAAACTTTACTTCTTCATTAAGGCAAAACATTTCCCATTAGCAGCCCAACACATCACAGTCATTGAGATCTTGCCATCAAGAATGAGAGTTATTACACTAATGCTATTTCTTTAAATTCAATATAACAGAAGGCCTGAACTTCGGAGGCTGGAGAGAATCTGATGAATTCTTGGGTCCCACCCTTTATTTTTCAGAGAAGCATTACTGAAAAAGTCATCTAAAGTTATATTTTTTTTTATAATTTTATTAAATCATAATTGTGTACATTGGTGCAATCATAGGGTATATATTTTTTTTTACATTACCTACTTGCTCCCTTAGTAGAGTGTATCTAGAATACACATATTAAATAAGTTTCCATTTGAATATAACAACGGCTGATTTAAAAGTATTTTGAGGCTATGTCTAAATGCAGTAGAAAAAAAGGACTGTGATCAATCAGTGAGTACTATCTGCCACAGTCACTAGATTTCAGGAGTGTCAGCAAAAAGTGTTGTATATTTCTTAACCCTGAATCGTAAGACCTTTACAAGAATAAAGGGTAACAGCCGCTGTTCTGCTCATCTGCATTATTTATTTATTAATAAGTTATTTTTTTTCTAACTTCAGTTTTTTCCATGCTAAATAATTTCTGCAACCATTGAACTTGACCTTTTTTCAACTGCAACTGTGACATAGATAAAATTATAATGTGTAAGCAGTAGACACATATTTTATCTTTCTTGCAATTAATTAACCATCTAAAGCATAATTCTTTATTCCTAAGGTTTTTTTCCCTCTGAAAAAAACTAGCAATAGTTATAAAAGATTCTAAGACGGTATTAATATCAGTATTAGTAGATAACTTTATCTTATTCAGCCAATTATCCTATATTATTATATAATAATATAATGATTATATATTATTATATTATTATCTTCTTCAAGCACACAACATGCATTCATCTTAAAACCAAAGGAAAGGCAAAAAATGTTCGAAGACATTTCAAATACAAATTGGAATCCTAAAAGGAGTAAGATGACTATCCCACATAGTCCTATTCAACACATTTCCATAAAAGTAATATTAAAACTAAAATGAACATAGGAGGGAAAAAAGAGCTTCGGCTACTCTGAAGAAAAGAATACGTATGAATGTATATGTGTGTATGCATATGTATACGCGTATCCATATACATATGTGTATTTTGAACCAAATTTCCACTGAAATTAATCTCAACTGGTGGTGGTTGTCCCTTTTCTTTCAAAACACTGATTTCAAAGAAACTTCCCTCCCCTTCTATAATTATGCCCTTGCCAGAGTCTCCTTGCCTGTTTGCGCGCTCTCTGGAACCTGAAGGTGCATTAAGCCCCAGACTGGATGAAGTGTGGTAGGGCAAAGAGGAAAGGCAACGCTTATATAAGTATTCCTCACGAGCAATGGAAAATACACTCCCAGCCTGAGGCAAAAGATGATGTGTCCCAAAGCAATTCACTGTGAGCTCAAATCTTTTTCCTTTTTTCTGGACACTAGTGTTTTGTGTTTTAAAATGCAAGGGAAAGAAAGATTGATTAATGGCTACAAATAAACAGTTTGATAGAAGAAATCAGACCTAGTGTTTGATAGATCAGTAGGGTGACTGTAGTTTATAATAATCTGTTATATACTGCAGAATAGCTACAAGAGAATAATTTGAATGTTTTTGGCATAAAGACAAATATTTAAGGTGATGTATATCTCAATTACCCTGATATGATCTTTACAAATTACATGCGGGTATTAGATTATCACATGTTTCTGGAAAATATGTCCATCTATTTTTGTATCAATTTTAAAAATTTTGTTTGAATGCAAGAGAATTTTGCATTATACTCACAAGATAGACACGTTTGTTTCAATACCAAAATAACATTTCTCTTTTCCTACACCTTGGGGTAGAATTACACCATATTTATCTTGTCGCTTTGGGTCTCTCGGCAATGAAAGGTGCTCGGACAGGTTCCCCAGGAGTCTGAGCAGTAGGGGAAGCTGGCTTGCCACTGCGGACACTACCTGATCCAACCTGGACCCCATGTAACAGCCCCTACCCTAGTCAGATTTTGGGAACTTGATGCTTTTCAAGGTGCCCACAGTAACATGGGGCTGTGAACTTCTGTTCTAGGGCACCTCTAGGAAGTTGGAAAAAATGTGCCAACCAATCTATGGAAAACCTGCTTCAGCCTGGCTATTTTCTAGCAAATCTTACACCTGTTGGCTCAACAATTCTGAAAAACCATCCCCTTTATTCAGTGCTCTATAGGAATCCAGCTGCTTTGTCAGAGGTGAAATCAAACGTAGTGTCTTCCGAAGCCTCGCTCCATAAGACACTCTGAGTCCAGCCAGTTGTTGGGCATGACCGATGCATACCATGGAACCACCCAGGCTGATAGAGGTTTAACACCGAGCTCCCCACTCTGCGTGGGTTCCAAGACAGACATCACGTGCTCCCTGTCCTCACCATGGGATTCTACACTTGTACTTTCTCAGTATGGTAGCCAGTAACCAAGTATGGCCACCAGGCACTTGAAGTACGGCTAATCTGAATAGAGATGTGCTGTACAAAACACACCCCAGATTCAGAAGACTTAGCATAAAAAATGTAAAACATCTCATTAACAAATTTTTATATTGATTACAAAATCACCACCCACATGTCCAGCCCCTAACAACATTCCACGCCTTCCACAAATCCTTCTGGAACACCTTGACCCATCCATGCTGTGGACCTCGTTAGTGGTATTTGCTGCTATGGATTCAATTGCAGCTGAATCCCTCGTAACTACCTCATCAGAAGAGCAGATGTCCTCCGTTCCCCATGTGAAATATACTGACAGTTGCCCATGATTCAGTGAATGTGCTCGACTCAGAGTTACCATACTTTCTAATGTGCCGCTGTACTTCAGCTGCCACCAACTGCTATTTACCAATTTAATTTTTTTTTTTTTTTGAGACAGAGCCTCAAGCTGTCACCCTGGATAGAGTGCTGTGGCATCACAGCTCACAGCAACCTCCAATTCCTGGGCTCAAGCGAGTCTCCTGCCTCCACCTCCCAAGTAGCTGGGACTACAG
>CAUYRH010041736.1:0-34655 GCA_963574655.1 Perodicticus potto | reverse complement strand
AATGAACAGACGCAACCACTTGCCCAGTCTCCGCCACTTTTGCCTTCCTCAGGGTGTCCAGAAGCCTCATGCTGTCTCCCTGTGTCCCCAAGGGGAAGTTTCTGGGTAGATCCCGCCTGCCAGAGATGCCTGAAGTCCTCTCTCCCCAGTCTCACTGTGCCCAGCCGCAAGGAAGCTGTTACTCGGCTGCCATCTTGCTCTGCCCTCCCAATATTTTTATTTCTTTATTAAATCATAGCTATGTACATTAATGCAATTATGGGGTACAATGTGCTGGTTTTATATACAATTTGAAATACTTTCATCAAACTGGTTAACACAGCCTTCATCGCATTTTCTTGGTTATTGTGTGAAGACATTTATATTCTGCACTTAGTAGATTTAACATGTACCCTTGTAAAATGCACCACAGGTGTGGTCCCCAGACCCCTAGAATCTTGATGGAACAGCTGTCGTCTCCTCAGTGTCAGCACACTCAGTCCCTAGAAGTCGCTGTGTCAGCTACAGACCAGCTTGTCGGTTCTGCTCTGCGTGACAAACCAACCCTCTGTTGGAAAGCTGGGTGAGTGACTCTTCCAGGTCATCGAGGACACGGTGTATACTGGTCTACGAGGACTGCCATCACAGGGTACACAAACAGGGTGGCTTAAACAAGCGAAATTGATTCCTTACAGTTTCAGAGGTGAGAAGTGCCAAGAGCGAGGTTTTCACAGAGCTGGCGTCTCCTGAGGCCTCTCTTCCAGGCTTGTTAAAGGTTCTTTTCACTTTGCTTCACCTGATCCTCCTTCTGTGTCTGTTTGCTCTTCTTATGAGGACACCAGGTAGATTAGACTAGGAGCCCCCTTAAAGACTTCACTTTACCATAATTCCTTCTTCATAGGCCCTATCTCCAAATACAGTCACCTTCTGAGATACTGGGCATTGGAACCTCAATTTACAAATTTTGAGGTGAAAACAGTTCAGTCTGTAACAGGACGATTTGGACAAAGGTCCATAAATGTCCAAGTAGATGGCACTCTCTACAAGTCCTTGACTGCCTATAAATGTTATCAAAGCCAAATTACTTAATATGTTTTCCTAAAATTAATAGTTGACTAGTAAGATATCAGAATTTCTTAGGAGATGAATATTTTAGGATTTTGAGATCCTCTTGTATTAACAGCATCCTCAAAATAGAATTCAAGAATCTTAATTGAATATCAAGTATTGGTGAGTATTCAGTGATGATGGTGTTGAGTTAATAATAATAAAACAATTCTGCTCATAGCTGGGAAGAATCAACATTGTTAAAATGTCTATACTTCCCAAAGCAATCTACTGATTCAACGCCATCCTTATTAAAATACCAACATCATACTTTCAAGATTTGGAAGAAATAATTCTTCATTTTGTATGGAACCAGAAAAACCCCTGTGTAGCCAAAGCAGTTCTTAGTAATAAAAACAAAGCTGGGGCCATCAGCATACCCAGACTTTAGGCTGTACTACAAGGCCATAGTGATCAAAACAGCATGGTACTGGTGCAAAAATAGAGACATAGACATTTGAAATTGAATAGAAAACCAGGAAATGAAACTAACATCTTACAGTCACCTAATCTTTGATAAACCTAACAAGAACATACACTGGGGGAAAGAATCCCTATTCAATAAATGGTGCTGGGAGAACTGGATAACCACATGTAAAAGACTGAAACTGGACCCACACCATTCTCCACTAGCAAAAATTGATTCAAGATGGAAAAAAGACCTAAATTTAAGGCATGGAAATGATAAAAATCCTCAAAGAAAGCATAGGATAAATGCTTGAAGATATTGGTATGCAGAAAGACTTTATAAAGAAGACTCCAGGCAGTGCCTGTGGCTCAGTGAGTAGGGCGCTGGCTCCATATACCAAGGGTGGCGGCCCTGGCCAAACTGCAAAAATAAAAGAAGATTTCCGTGGCAATTACAACAACAACAAAAATAAACAAATGGGACTTAATTAAACTGAAAAGCTTCTGTACTGCTAAGGAGACAACAACCAAAGCAAATAGACAACCTACACAATGGGAAAGGATATTTGCATATTTTGAATCAGAAAAAGGATTGATAACTAGGATCTATAGAGAACTCATATTAATCCACATGAAAAAGCCCAACAATCCCATATATCAATGGGCAAGAGAAATGAATAGAACCTTCTCTAAACAAGACAGATGAATGGCTAGCAAACATATGAAAAATGCTTATCATCCCTAGTTATTAGAGAAATGCAAATCAAAGTCACCCTGAGATACCATCTAACCCCAGTGAGAATGGCCCACATCACAAAATCTCAAAACTGCAGATGCTGGTGTGGATGTGTAGAGAAAGGAACACGTTCCCACTGCTGGTGGGACTGCAAACTAATACAAGCTTTTTGGAAAGAAGTATGGAGAACCCTCAAAGAACTCAAGCTAGATCTCCCATTTGAATTTGCAATCCCTTTTCTACCCAGAAGGAAAAAAATCTTTTTATCATAAGAACACTTGCACTAGACTAGATAACTCAGCTAAATTTACAATCACCAAAATGTGGAAACAGCCTAAATGCCCACCAACCCAGGAATGGATTAACAAGCTGTGGTATATGTACACCATGGAACACTATTCAGCCATTAAAAAGTGGAGACTTTACAGCCTTGGTATTAACCTGGATGAAAGTGGAACACATTCTTCTTAGCAAAGCATCACAAGAATGGAGAAGCATGAATCCCATGTACTCAATTTTGATATGAGGACAATTAATGACCTAGTACATGGTAGGGGGTGGAGGAATGGGAGAGCAGAGAGAGAAAGAAGGAGGGGGTGATGGGGTGGAGGAAAGGAAAAGCAGAGAGAGGGAAGGAGGGAGGGGGGAGGAGAAGGGAAGAGCACAGAGAGGAAAGGAGGGAGGGGGTTGGTGTGTGACACATCTTACGGGGATAAGACACGATTATAAGAGGGACTTTGCCTAACAAATGAGTGTAACCTAGTTTCTTGTACCCTCAATGAATCCCCAACAATAAAAAAAAAAAGAAATTCTGAACAAAAAACCTTCACAAGTGTGGAAATCTTTGTAATCTAAATGAAGACCCATCATTTTTCTATATTTACAGAAAAAAACTTGTGTTGAAATGGCTTAGAAGCCAGTTTTGAGGAACTCAAGTGTTTCTTACTGTGGAAAAACAGCTACCTCAGGAAATATTTCTTCATGATTCTTTCAACACCTAAACCATGTATCTGATTCATTGGAAAAGGGTTTTGTTTTTTGGATGGCCAACTATGGATAGTAAATAAATATAAATGGAAATCCAAAATTTAAGAAGTTTTGAAAGACGAATTTCAAATGAGAGATTGAAAATGACATTAACACCAGTAATTTTTTAAACATTTTATTTTTCTTGATTTCTTCGAGGGCAAAGTTTAGGTCCAAATCTCAAAGTAGGGTTGAGTATAGTTCTCTCTGATGTCGGGCACTTTAATCTCTATGTGCTTTTGAGCTTCTTTATGCAAAGTGCCCTGTTGGAGGCTTGTTTCAGACCTAGGAATCCAAACAGAAGCCAACAGGGAAATACATATTATGCACATGGGCTCACACACACACACAGACACAGCACACAGTGTATAAAGCGAAGCACGTGTGAGCACACACACACACACACACACGCACACACACACTCACACACTTAGACTATACTTCGGCATTCTCCAAAAGAGAAGAGGATGCTATTTCCTAAAGGCCAGTGTTTGCATGCTTTCTAGACTTCTGAGAACTAGAGAGAGGTCGAGATAGCAGAGAACGAGGCTTACTAGGGATGAGATATTTTTCTCATTTTATCTTTTGTAAGAAAATAGAAAGCGAAAACCAAACCAAATATATAGTTAACATTGGAGATATGATTTTATTATTTTCAAGAAAATGCAATATTCTAGATTAAGTTTTACCTCAATAAAAATTGCTGACATTAGAAACCATAAAAACAAGATATTTCTTGGAACCCTTTAAATACAGAGATATAATTCTTAATTTCATAATAAAGTAATAAAGTATTAGGGGCCCTCTGCTCAGCTACACATTGACTTTATTTCTTTTATTTCTTATTAAACTGATTGTACAATAGATGCATTTAAAAATGTCTCCTGAGTAATAATAATTATAGTTTGGTGTGGCAACCCATGACAGTGCTTGACATTTAATAAAAATTTGCTTTTAAAATGATATGCATATATCTCCCAAATACCTCATTTCTTGTTTTTATGCATGTTATGGAGGAATTCATTTGTGGTGAAGGTATTCACAAAGTTACAGCAATGCTATTCCTTCTGATTTGTATATAGAGCCTCTTATCTAATGATCTCAAAATGCAATACAAACATAGCCTCCTCTGCTTGCATAGTACCAATCATTACCTACTTTCTTGCTTTACAAATGGAGGGAGGGAAGCAAGGAGGGTGGGTGTGATTTTAAACAAACGTCGCTGAATTTGGAAGTATGGTCATGGAGAGATTCTTCTCAGACCGAGTTGCTGTGGTAGCCCTCAGACCAGCAGGCTTTTTCACATGGAAGGGAACAAAATATCTTCCATAACATGTTCACAATACAATATGTAAGGTAAAAATGGCAAAACGCAGTAATGGCAACACCATTTATAGAGAGCAGATTTTAAAAAAGTTCTTTATAAAATCAAGGAAGATTTTATAAAGTCAAGTACAGAAAATCAAGACGAATGGTCAAGGGACAGTCAGCACCAGGATGATAAATGAGTGGAGTGAGCAAAGGTAAACAACACTCGCTGAATGTGTGTTTTCACCAAATAAGGTGGATCAACAGAGTCAAGGGAGAGGGAGAGAGGATAAATTGCTGGGACATAAAAGAAAAATGCCCATCTGAGTGTTTGTCACCCCCTTGGTCTGATGAGGAATTCACTGACAGAGCTGAGCGGCAGGTACAGCTTTGGGTTTGCACTTTGCCTCCGAACCCTGCAGCAAGCCATAAAACGTGCGTCTCACTTTTCTGCTTGGATGATTTCAGAGCTGTTCTCCGGAGACCAGTTTCTCTAATGGCAAGTTCTAATTGAATTGTGAGCTCACTGGGTGCAGAGGGACGGCCGTGGAAGGAACAGCCCCGCAGAGAGTGCGCCTGGGGCTGGAGAATGGGCTCTGCTCTGGGCCACGAGGCCATCCTGGGAGTTGCTGGGGTACCTCGCCTCATCCTTCTCACTCACCTAATCCAGGTGAGAACCCCAGTGGGCAAGACTTAACATACTTCTTGCTTGATTTCAAAATGGTAGAAGGGTTTTTTCCCTTCCCGAATTCTCTTTTTGACCCCTGCTGTTTAGCAGGTCAGTGAATGGGTTAAGTTAGTTCACTGAGTTTTTTTCCACTTGCTATAGTCAATCACCATGCCATTGACTGAATGTGTGTACTTCTTTTATAGTTGTCATTAGAATCTCAGTAGGTACCATGTTATTTTCATTTTGTCATTTAGAAAGGCTACACCACGAATTCCTGTAGGCCAAGGTTACACCAATGCTGCTTATTATGTGTTGCTCATGTTCAGTATTGTACTCACAGCATGTTGGCAACTCATAAACAGGTCCTGGTGAAAAAGAGTTTACATGAATGCCACAACTGTCTACAAAGAACTGACTCTCAATAGGTTCTTTGCTTTGAGTAATTTGTATGGAGAAGTGGCAGGGGTGATCTTTATTCAAATGTCCTCTTTTAACCATTTCCTTAGGAAATGATTTCATTTGCACGCTGGGTGTGAAGTGGACAAACTACAATGTACATGAGGCCGTATTTATCAGTTAAGCCTTCCAACTCTCAAAAGACCAGTGCTCCAGGGACTTTCAAGTTTCTTCTAAATCAAGATTTTGAATGAGATTTGATTTTCTATGAGAATAACAGAATGAGAGAATTTCAGAAAATAAAAGGGGCTTAGGTATCCTTAACATGTGGACTTTACAAATGGCAGAAATTAGGCTTAGAGAAGTGAAGTCATAACATCTGTTGATGGCAAAGCCAGGACTTGATTGAATTCAATGATGTGTATCTCCTATATTTACAAAGTGAGCCTTTTCTTCAGTAGGCACTGTGCTAGTTGCCATACAGGTAGAAGCGGATGAGACAGATGCCAGCCCTGAGAGCTGAACTTTACTGGGTTCTGTCTTCTTTGAACTTATGGGCTGCCTCAGTAGGACATTAGCTTGCTAATGGAGGGTACCCAAGATTTAAGGCAATGCTTCAAAAATATAAATTCCTAGGTAAGTGATTTGAATCCTAGTTCATTCTTTCACTTTTAGCATGATCATTTTCAGGGAAAGTTACCTTAAACTAGCTTTACTAACATATCCCTCTTCCTAGTCTTCTCATCTGAAGTTTCTTGATAGTAGGAGTTACAGTTCCAGTAGTTTATTAGTTTCCTTTGTGCTGGTGATTGTTTTTCCTTTTTACTTAAAAAAAATTTAACAGATTCAGGGAGTACAGGTAGAATTCCATTACATGTATATAGTGTAGAATGGTGAAGTCTGGGCTTTCAGTGTACCCATCAGCTCAGTAGTTACATTGCACCACACAGGTAATTTTTCATCCATCACTTTGAGTCTCCAAAGTCCAGTATACCACTCTGTGTGCCATTGTGTAGCCATAGCTTAGCTCCCACTTGTAAATGAGAATATATGGTACTTGTTTTTCTATTCCTGGGTTACTTCACTTAGGATAATGGCCTCCAGTTTCCTCCAAGTTGCTACCAAAGCCATTATTTCATTCTTTCTTATTGCTGAGTCATAAGTACCCCATGGTATATACAGTAGAACCTCAATAGTTGACCACCACTCTACATTGACCACCTCCTTATTCTGGCCTAATTTTCATAGACTGGATATACATCATGTGTATTTACCAGTAGTAGGCCTAGTTCCTTATGTTGATTACTTCTGTATGTTGACCAGTTTGTTACAGTCCCTTGGGTAGTCAACTTACAGAGGTTCTACTGTATATACCACATTTTTTTTACCTAGTAATTGGTTGATGAGCTCTTAGATTGGTTCTACATCTTTATGATTATAAACTGTGCTGCAATTAACATACAAATTCAGATGTCTTTTTGATATAATGATTTCTTTGGGTTGATACCCAGTAGTGGGATTGCAGGACTGAAAGTTAGATCTACTTTTAGTTCTTTGAGATATCTCCATACTAATGCCACAGAGGTTGTACGAATTTATATTTCCACAAGCAATCTATAAGTGTTCCCTTTTCAACACATCAGTACCAACATCTATTGTTTTTTGACTCTTTAATGATGGCCATTCTAATTGGAGTACAATGGTATCAATTTGCATTTCTCTGATGATTAGTGATGTTGAGTGTTTTTTCATATGCTTTTTGGCCATTCGTACATCTTCTTTTAAAAATTTCTGTCTGTGTGTCTGTGTCCTTTACCTACTTTTTAATGGAGCTGTTTACTTTTCTCTAATTGATTTGTTTGAGTTCCTTATAGATTCTGGATATTGGTCCTTTTATGGACACATAATTTGTGACTATTTTCTCCCATTTTGTAGGTTGTCTATTTTCTTTTTTGCTCATTTCTTTTGCTATAAAGATACCTCTTATTTTGATTAAAACTCATTTGTTTATTTTTTTTCATTTGCTTTGGGGTCTTAGTCATAAATTTTTGCTTAGGTCAATGTTCAGAAGAGTATTTCCAGCATTTTCATCTAGAATTTTTATAATTTTGGGGCTTACATTTAAATCTTGAATCTGTCATGAGTTAATTTTTGTACATGGTGAGAGATAGGATCCCATTTCATTCTTCTGCATATGGCTATCCAATTTGCAAGCACCATAGGACATGCTTTCTCCAGTGTCTGATTTTGTCTGTTTTGCCAAAGATAAGTTGTTTGTAGGTATGTGGTTTTATTTCTGGATTCTCCATTATGTTCCATTGATCCATATGTCTACTTTTATGCCAGTACTGTATGTTGACCGGTTTGTTACAGTCCCCTGGGTAGTCAACATTGTTTTGTTGCTATAGCCTTGTAGTATTATTTGAAGTCAGGTAAGAGATTCCATGGGAAAAAGTTGTGGAGCAGAGTAAGAAGGAGGAAGTATCAGCAGAGGTCAATCCCTCATAGGCTTGGAGTCCAGCAAAAAGAATAAGTGGAGTGTTTTTTTTTTTTCCTGCTTCCCTCACATCTCTGGTAGTCAGCAGGTTCCCAAGGTGCTGGAGAGTCTTTCTCCCCTCATCAGCCCAAAACATGCTGTCACTAGTGAACTAGGAGCTTCTAGAAGATGAAGCACTTGCCTGCATCCTCCTTGTGGTGCTTCCAGTCACCACAGACCCCCTGCAAGACAGTTGGTGCTATTGCTTCTCCACCCACTGTACACCTTTGTGCTTCCCAGGTGGCTTCAGCCCCTCAGTTTTTGTCTTGCTTATTCCCACACAAACATTTCCTAACTCCAGTGCAGACTATGGGAGCCACAGAGGCTTGTGAGTCCTAGGGGACTTGCTTGACCCCAGAACCTGGACATTTTGGGTGGGCTGCCTCCTGGCACAGAGAAGACCAGACTGCCAGCTTTACTCCATCATGAACTTTTCCTCCCCTTCCTCTGCCCCTCTCTGGTTCTGCTTGCCTGGCTATTCCATCAAATCCAATCATACCCCTAAGTGGAAGGACACCAAATCTGCTTAAGCACCCCACATTTCTTCTCTGCATAGTCAAGGATAGATCTCTGAGGACCCAGGGATAGCCCAGATCCTAAACCCCCAGGACTCAGTCATGCTCTTGGATGCACAGAGGGAAGATTTATGAACTAATCTCAGGAGGCAAGGTGCTCACATAGGCAGAGCCAAAAAAAAAAGAGTGGAGTATGGGCCCTTGCTTCAGTGTACTAGCAGAGCACCGCTCACTCCACAGGAAGGGTGTGCTCTCAGACCAGGACAAGATCCTGGACAGGGAAGCTCCCAGAACACAGCTTCGTGGTGGGGGACCTCTGGTAGCTTGAGCTCCTGCCTGCTGGCAGATGCCAGAGGGAGATCATAGAGCAGAAGAGGGGGAAGAAGAATGAAACCTGCTCCTGGCAGCCAGACTGTGAATCTTATATGGCCCCACCTTCACAACAGACTTTCCGGCTGGGTGGGGCCTACTCGGCTTCTCTCTGATGGTTTTCCCCAAAAGCTGGGAGCAGACCTTTGATCATGCCAAAGAGCTACCCTACCAGCTTTTATGGAGCCCAAGAAAAGTCTTACCTAGCTCAGATTCACCCAGCCTCACTCCTACCTGCTTCTCCAGTGGTGTAGAATAAGGATTCTTCTGGAAGTTCTGAGGCCTCACTTAACCACTAGGGCACTTGAGTGCTTTTCATGAGAGACTAGACCCATTCGCAGGTCCCAAAATAAGACTAGCTTATTCTGGTAAGTGACACCAACTGTCATGGGGGGTCAATTTGCACACCACTTTACAGCACTTATTGACACAATTACATAGGGTGTGGTTTATTCTTACCCACAAGTAGCTTCAACTGTCTCAGAGATTAAATTGAGTATTGCAATACAATTCACACTGTTAAGAAGACTGCAGGCCCTCAGGAAAGAGAAAGAATTTCAAAACCTCCATCCTCCTTCATCAATGAGAGACTGGGAATCTTCCCCCACAAATAGCTCACCACTGCTATAGCATACAAACAACTAGTAATCAAGATAACCACCATAGTATGAATATCTAAAACCAAGGAATCAATCCAGAACTTAGATAGCTATCCAAGCACCCACAAACAAAGTCAAAAGTTCTTATCCAACATATGTTACCGTCACCCCTCTACAAGTGAGAGCAAGCAAAAAAAGTCCCATCTAAACAAAAGAAAATCCAAAAATAAGAAATGATAGTTGTTCCAGATGAGAAAGAATCAGTGAAAGAACTCCAGAAGTATGAAAAATCAGAGCAAAAGGATACCCCAAAAGGGAAGACCCACTCTCTAGCAATGGGCACCAACCAAAATGAAAATACTGAATTGATAAAGAATTACAAATATAAGTTGTAAGGAAGCTCAATGAAATCCAAGAGAAAATGGAAAACCAACTCAAAGAAACTAGAAAATTAAATTAGAAAAGGTTGAAAAATTTATTCTAGAGATGGAACTACTAACAAAAAACAAATAGAACTTCTGTAAACAAAAAATTCATTTAAAGAGATACAAAACACTGTGGAATGTTTTATGAGTAGATTGGACTAGGCAGAAAAAGGATTGCAAAGCTTGAAGACAACTCTTTTGAATTAAATCAGTTAGTGAAAAATAAAGAACAGAGAATTAACAGGTATGAACAAAGCCTACAAGAAATCTGAGATTATGTAAAACAGCCAAATATGAGTCATGGGCATCCCTGAGGGTGAAGAAGAAAGTTTCCAAGGGCTAGAAAACCTACTTGAGGGAATAATTTGAGGAAAAATTTCCTGGTCTTGCTAGATATGTAGACATCCAGGTATAAGAAGCTAAACAAATGCCTGGGAGAGGCACTGCAAGGAGGGAATCACCAAGACACACGGTCATCACACTGGCTGAAGTCGAAAGGAAGGAGGAGCTCCTGTGAGCTGTGAGGCCAAAACATCAAGTAACTTGCAAAGGGAAACCCAACAGGCTAAGTGCAGACTTCTCAAATGACACCTTACAATCCAGAAGGGATTGGGGCTCTATCTTCAGTCTGCTTAGTTGAAGGACAACTACCAACTTAAAATTTTGTATTCTGCAAAACTAAGTTTCATAAATGAAGGAGAAATAAAGACTTTTCAAGACAAGCAAACACTGAGAGAATTTGTCAAGACTAGACCTGCTCTGTAGGAAATATACACAACCATGTTATTCATAAATCAGCACAAGAGATGCCTATCAGTATAAAACCACCCAAAAGCTTCAGTTCTGAGCTCATATAAAACAATAGTATAACAGGTAAAACAAAATAATAAGGCATTACCCAAAAGGATAAACAGACCAGCATCCCACATATCAATTCTATCAATCAACCTGAATGTCTTGAATTCCTCACTCAAGAGACATAGACTTTCTGAACAGATGAAAAATTCAAGCCAAGTATCTACTATCTCCAGGAAACACATCTAACCCACAAGAACTCATGCAGACACAAGGTGAAAACATGTAAAAATAATATTAGAGGCAAATTAAAACCAAAAGAAAGCAGGTGTAGCCATTGTCATATCAGATAAATTGACTTTAAATAGCAGTAGTAATGAAAGACAAAGATGGTCATTATATAAAGGTAAAGGAAGCAATTAAGAAGAAGATATAACAATCTTATATATTTACCTAACACAGAAGAACTGAGATTCATAAAGCAAACCTTACTAATGTAAGCAAAGAGATAAATAATAGCTTCATAATTTCCAAGGACTTTAATACCCTACTAACAGATGATAATCTGCTTGGACAGATCATCCAAGCAGAAAGTAAATAAAGAAACACAGAACTTAAACAGAACTTTAGAACAAATTGGCCTAACAGACATTTACAGAACATTTTACCCCCAAACTATGGAATATACATTATTTTCATCCACACATGAACATTTTCCAAGACATATCATATTTTACTCCATAAAACATATTTCAACAAATTAAAAAATATAGAAATCATACCATGTATCTTCTCAGACAACAATGGAATAAAACTAGAAATCAAATCCAAGAGACACACTCAATTCTATGCAAATCATGGAAATGATTATTAGGTCAATAATGACACTAAGATAGAAATCAAAAAATTCTCATCCTGAATGACAAATGGACACAAGCTATCAACATCTATGGGATTCAGCAAAGGCAATCCTCAGGGAGAATTTCATAGGCTTACATGCCTAGATCAAAAAAACCCGAAAGATCACAAATCAACAATCTAATGACATATCTCAAGCTCTTCACAAATGAAACCCAAAGCCAGGAAAAGAAAAGAAAAAAATTAAGGTCAGAACAGAAATTAATGAAATGGAAAACAAACAAACAAACAAAATTACAAAGAATCAATGAAACAAAAAATTAGTTCTTTGTAAACCTAAACAAAATTGATAGGCCTCATGCTAGATTAGCCAGGAATAGAAGAAAAAGGAATGATTAAGGAAATATGACAATTGATACCACAGAAATGCAAAATACCATCTGTGAATACTAAGAAAATCTCTACATAAATAAACTCAAAGACAAATGCCTGGAAACATACAATCTCCCAAGACTCAGTCAGGAAGAAACAGAGCTCCTGAACTGTCCAATAATGGGCAACAACATTGAAGCACTAATAAAAAAAAGCTTCCAATTACACATACACACCAAAAACCCAGACCAGATGGATTTCCAGCGGAATTTTACTAGAATTACGAAGAAGAGCTAGTATCCAAATTGAGAAATTATTCCATAACATCCCCAACTCATTTTATGAAGCCAGTATCACCTTAATACCAAAGCCAGGAAAGGACACAACAACAATAATAACAAACTACAGACCCATATCTCTGTGAATATAGATTAAAACAAATCTTCAATAAAATACTAGCAAACTAAATTGAACAGCACATAAAAAAGTTAAGCACCATGACCAAGTAGGCTTCATCCCAGGGATATAAGGATATTCAACATATAGTGTTCAATAAATGTGACCCAACACAATAATTGAAGCAAAAAGAAGGACCATATGTTTAGCTCAATAGATGCAGAAAAAACATTCAACAAAATCGAGCACCCTTTCATGATAAAAACCCTCAACAAACCAGGCATAGACGAAGCATACCTCAGATCATAAAAGCCATATATGACAAACCCACAGCCAACATCATACTGAATAGGGAAAAGTTGAAAGCACTATTTCTAAGAATTGGAACAAGACAAGGATGCCCACTGTCACCACTTCTACTCAACATAGTGCAGGAATTCTGAGCCAAAGCAATCAAGCAAGAGAAAGCAATAAAAGGTATTGAAATCATGAAAGAGGAGGTCAAACTATTAATTTTTGCTGATTATATTATCTTTTATCTAGAAAACCCCAAGACTTCACCACAATACTCCTAGAATTGATAAATAAATTCAGCAAAGTCTCGGGCTACATCTTTTATGTTTACATGGATGGAGCTGGAATATATTCTTCTTAGTAAAGTATCTTAAGAATGGAAGAAAAAGTATTCAATGTACTCAGTACTATTATGAAACCAACTTATAATTACTCACAATTTTTTATGAAAGATGGATCACAACTATAGCACAGGATGAAGGACAGAGGTGGAGGAGGAAGGAAGGGGAGGAGGAGGTTTGATAGAGGGAGGATAAATGGTGGGACCACACCTATGGAGCATATTGCAAGGGTATAAGTCAAATTTATCAAGACTAGAATGTAAATTTTTTTTTTTTTTTGTAGAGACAGAGTCTCACTTTATCACCCTCAGTAGACTGCCATGGCGTCACACAGCTCACAGCAACCTGCAACTCCTGGGCTTAGGTGATTCTCTTGCCTCAGCCTCCCAAGTAGCTGGGACTACAGGTGCCTGCTACAACTCCCAGCTATTTTTCTGTTTTTTGCAGTTTGGCAGAGGCCAGGTTTGAACCAGCCACCTTCGGTATATGTGCTGGCACCCTACTTGATGAGCCACAGGCCCTGCCTGAAGGTAAATGTCTTAACATAATAATTAAGTAAATGAGATGAAAGCTATGTTGATTAGTTTGATGTAAACACTCTAAATTGTATAAAAAATCAACACATTGTACCCCACAAATGCACAGATGTATTCATGGTCTATGTGTATATGACTTAATAAAAGGAAAAAAAAAATAAACAAACTCTCAGGCTAAAAAATTAATTTACATAAATCAATAGCATTACTACACTAATAGCAGGCTGGGAGTCAAATCAAAAAGTCAATGCCATTTACAATAGCCACGAAGAAAGTAAAATATTAAGCAATGTGTTTAACCAAGGAGGTGAAAGATCTCTACAAAGAGAACTATGAAACACTAAGGAAAGAAATCATAGATGACACAAACAATGGGAGAACATGTCATGCTCAGCGATTAGTAGAATCAACATTGTTAAAATGTCCATACTGCCCAAAGTATTTATAGATTGAATGCAATCTCCATCAAAATATTAATGTTATTTTTCACAAATGTGGAAAGAATAATCCTATGCTTCATTTGGAACCATAAAAGAGCCTGAATAGCCAAAACAATCTTAAGCAAAAACAACAAATATGGAGGCATCACATTGTCAGGCTTCAAACTATACCACAAGGCCATAGTAATGCAAACAACATGGTATTAGCACCAAAATAGAGACATAGACCAATGGAATAGAACAGGGAACCCAGATATAAAACCATCCACATGCAGTCAACTGATCTTTGACAAAGCAGACAACAATATACACTGGGGAAAAGAATCCCTATTCAATAGTTGAATAGCCACATTCAGAAGAATGAAACCTGATCTGTATCTCTCACCACCCATAAAAACTTATTCAAAGTGAATAAAATACTTAAATGTAAGGCATGAAACCTTAAGAATAATATAAAAAAAGTTGGAAAAACTCTTGTAGGTATCAGCTTATGCAAAGAATTTATGAAATAGACCCCAATGGCAATCACAGTTGCAAAAAAGCAAATAAATGTGACTGATAGAAAGCTTCTACATAGCTAAAAATATATTACACAGAGCAAACAGACAACATACAGAATAGGGGAAACTAGTCACAAGCTATGCATCCAATAAAGGGTTTATAACCATAATCTACAAAGAGCCCAAGCAAATTAGCAAACAACCTTATTTAAAAGTGGGAAAAAGGCATGAACAGAAGCTTTTCCAAAGAAAATAGACAAATTGGCAATAAACATATGAAAAATGTTCACTGTCACTAATCATCAGGAAAATGTAATTTAAAACCAGAATGAGAAATCACCTTGCCCCAGTCAGAATGTTTTACTAAAATGTCCAGAAGCAATAGATGCTGGCGTGGATGCAGGGAGAAAGGAAAGCTTACACACTGCTGGTGGGATTACAAATTAGTACAACTTCTGTGGAAAATAGTATAGAGATTCCTCAAGGAAATAAAATAGACCTACCATGTGATCCAGCAACACTTCTAATGGATGTTTATCTAAGGGAAAATAAATAATTTTATTAAAAAGTCACCTGGACTCAAGTTTATTGCTCCACAATTCAACATTGTACAGATGCAGAATCAACCCAATGCTCATCAATTCATGAGTGGATTAATAAAATGTGGTGTATATGTATCATGGAACACTATTCAACCATGAAGAAGGATGAATTAAAGCCTTTGCAACAATTTGTTTGGGACTGGAGACCATTATCCTAATTGAAGTATCTCAAGAATGGAAAGACAAATACCACATGTGCTCACTCTTCAATCAGAGAGCACTGATGAGCACAGGTGCACAGAGGTAGTAAAACCCAGTGGAAATCCAGCGAGGAGGTGGGGGGAGGGGTGGATGGGCAAAAACCTACCATGGGGACTTTGACCACTATCTGGATGAAGGGCACAGTTGTAACACTGACTCAATCATAACAAAAGTGATCTATGTAACTAAAAAATTTATAGTATTTTGATATAATAATATATATAAAATTAAAAAAAGAATATGCAAGGTAGACAGATTTTTCCTTTTCATCTCCATACCAGAATGTGGAACCAGTGGCTCAGAGGGTGTGGTAACTCATCAGATTACTCTGTTGGTTCCTGCTAGAAGACAGGGGGTGGGGGAAGTTTGCTGGGAAATCATCAGTATTGTTTCATTAAGCCGTGCGGCCATCATGCTGACCTCGAAAATAATTTCTCTTAATTATTCATAAATTATATCAAAGTATTCCAGAACAATAGCATTTTGCAGACCAAATAACTTTTCTTAAAAACCACATTGACATAGAACAAAGAACGTGTAAATGACTGTATAAAGCTGTGTCTCCTTAGCAAGGCATATGTTTATGTAAAGTTTGTTAAACAACTGGTATAAGTTTTGGTAATTGGTCCTTAACAGGCAGCTTCTCTTGGAAAGGCAGACTTTCTCTTCGAGTTCTGGTGTGGAGGTTAAGAGTGTTGACTCTAGAACAAGAATGTCAAGTGTCAAATCTTGACTCTGCTACTTCCCAACTGTGTATTCTTAGGCAAGTTACATCTTGGGGCTTTAGTTTCTTAATCTACAAAATGGGCCTAAGAATATTCCATAGCTCATAGGCTTGTGAATATTTAAACATGTGCATACACACAGACTCCCACACACACATACAATAAAGAACAGTGGTCGGCACTTAGTAAGCCTATGTGAAGCGTTATCATCCCTAAGTTAGTGTGTCTGGACAGCAACATGACCTTGAGGGGGTTGAGAATGATTCTTGGGTCAAGACAACTGATTATCAACAAGAGGGTAAGAAGCACGTGAAAGGGCTGGGGTTGGCGGCACAGCACAGTCAAAGAGACCTTGGAAGAGGCAGGGTGTTCTTACATAGGTAGCGTGTAAGGACACTCCTAGGACATAGGTCCCACTGAGCTTCATTTGGGAGGGTCAGTTTAACCTCTAAGGTGGCTGTGTAGAGTGAGACCGAGGCTCCTTAGCTATGTCTTTGTTACTAGCAAATGATCAGAAGAAGCGTGTTGGGACAAGCCTATGGGAAAGGTCTCAGTCATGGGCACTGGCCAGCTTGGTCTTCAGAACTCCAGAATGCACGCTGCCGGGCAGGAGTGAAGGTACCCCAGGGAGGGCAGTGGTCATTGGCAGTCACGTCGTTCTGACCGCTAGAGCAGCCTGGGGAAATCACTCAGCTCTGGGTTCTGGGTCTGATAGTCAGGCAGATTGCCAGAGTGGCCTGGACTGGAGCTGGATGTGGGCAGCAGGGAAAGGCTGTCGCTGTTTCAGAGCTTGTTCTTTAAAGTCACGGTTGCTGCATGAAGTAGGGCAGGCTGAGGCTGCCTACACTGGGAACTTGCCCTGCCTGCCTGTCTTACCTTCCAAATGCAAGATCACTAAGTGCCAGCACTTAGCATGAGCATGGGTCCTCCCGGCCACCTACCTGGGGTCTGTCATAATTTATAGGCAATTGATGAATAATTGGCTAGTGGATTAGAAAAGCTAAAGAGAAGAGGAGATAAGAGCTGAGCTAGCCAGAGACTAAACAGAAAATAGGTCTCAGGCCTGAAGCTTGGTTAATGCAGGTGCCCACCAGATCAGCTCTTCTTAAATTATGGGATTCTATATAGATGTCTGGTGACACCTGGGGCAGTGGAATGAAAGGAAATAATTGATCCCAGTGCCAATGGGGGAAGTTCCTAAAGACATCTTTAAAGAACTGAGACTCAAAGAATATAATTTAAAAATGCACACCAGCGTCCCCTATAAATTATTGTCAATAGGTATTATTGTTATTTGCTAGAATGGGAAACTGGGGCAAAGAAAAGCAAAAGGCCCTTCAGTAGTAGAAGCCAGAGTATAGGGCAGGCAGCCTGCTGCTGTGCTCTGTTTTGTCCTTCTTTTTAGAATTATGAAATCCAAGCAGCACATGTAGCCCAGTGTAATTCTTGGAGGATACCTAAAATGGTTTAGTAGTTCCTGACAGTTGAGGTCTCCTCGGGGTGAGAAGGCAGATCCCAGGCTTCCAGTGGAGCCAGGAAGCGGAACAGATGTGAGAGCTGGTCTCCTAAATGACTGTGGGGATTTCAAAGACAGCATCAGAAGCTTCAGCCTGTGGCATAATCCTTCAAAAAAGAAAGTAGTTCTGAGCTTACTTCTCTCTGGATCCTCAGGCAGGCAGCCTGAGGGTGGAGGATGTTGGAAACAAGACTTAGCTTTAATTCTAGCAGAATCAGTATGTGGCTGTGAGAAACTAGCCTTTCTGGGACCACTGGTCTTTCTGTTTCCCCTTGGTTTCCTGTTCCTTCGTCCAGGCCATTCAGTCATCTCCATCTGCATCCTGAAAATGGCTTCTGAAGAGCTTGGATAGCTGTGCAGTGCAGGTCTGAGAAGGGCTATGTTGTTGCCAGGTTCTGGCACGTGCATTGTAATCATTTCCTGACGTTGGGACGGTTAGACATCTGTGCTGGGGTTTCGAGCACCTGCATTGTCCAAAGCCGCTAACATAGTAAATCTTTGCTATCAGTGCAGAATTTTTAAAGGCAACGTTCATACTAGTTTTAAAATATCAAAGGGAATATGTAAACCATAAAAGTAATATTGAAATTCTCACTTAATGCTAAGGAAAATGTTTGAGTAAAGTTGCTATAAACCTCAGGCCCCTGGGGATGTAACGGTGGGAGGAGGGAGGCAGGAAGGCTGTATTTTGGTTTTCTAAACAGACTGGTGAAGAGAAATTTCTTGTTCTTTTCTTTCTCCTCCTTCCCCTTTTAAAGTGGATATATATTTTGTCAATTTAATTCCAGCATTGTACATGTCAGTATTTTATTTTATTTCTTGGTTCCCTGGGCTTCTCTCTCCCTGCCTTATCTATGCACATATTTCTCTTTCCTGGTAGTCACTGAGCATTTTAAAATCACTTTTTTATCTCTCTAACCCCGTCCTGAGTATAATGCCTGGCACCAATTGGATGTTGAATAAATGTGAGTCGAATAAAAAAATGAATTCACAGCATATACAATGACCAAAAGACAGTGAAAAGATTATTTAATCCATGTGTTTGCTTTTTGGTTAAGAGTTTTACATTGTATTTTGATTAATATCTAGCATTTTGCCATACCACAGTAAGGCAGAATAAAAGTTACAGACACTGGAGCCGGATGGTCTGCATTTGACCCTATGGCCTATCACTGGCTAGTACTCTGTGTGCCCTTGGATAAATTACTTAACCTCTCTGTGCCTCAGTACACACCTTCGTATCCCGAAGATACTAGTGGAATATATTACATAGAATTGCTATAAGAACCAAGTGATTTAATACAGGTAGCCTTAAGAACAATTCCTGGTACACGGTAAGTGCCATGTAAGTGTGAGGCATTGTTTTACCCATGCCCTGGGAGTGATCCTTTGAGAGCAAGGCTAATAAAAGGGTTCCATCTAATTACCAAAAACTCAGATGAGGTTTCCAGTCTCTCAGTATTGTTTTCTTAAGTGTTCAAAGTGACATATGGTTTCCTCTCTTTCCTTTTTTGGGACTTATTTTTAGGAGCTGGGAAAGTTGATTTTAAATCTTAAATGATCATAGCTCCTGTTACCCATTCACTTGGCCAAGTGTAGCTTTCTAAATAAATGCAATCTGAGGACCTTTAAGTGAGAGATGGGCTCTTAAACCACTCTTCCAAAAAAATAAAAATCTGTTGTGAGAGAGAGGGGTGTGAGCACTCTCATTATAAATCTACAATACTAAAGTCATATATTCTCCCAAGAGTGTTAGTCTTCAAAGTTCGATTCTTGGTAGGGGATACTTGTGATTTATATGACTTTAGGTAGGCCAATGGACAATCTGATGAACTGCACAGCAAATTCCTAAACCAATTGAAAAAATGTGGCGCTCTGAATTGTTGCAGTTCCAGAATGTGAAGTTATGTAAAAGCGGCTCCTTGGCCCACTGTAGGGTGCTTGATACAATTTCATGGTGTGTTAAAATATCCGCAATCTGAGAAGACACACTCCTGTTTTGCCCCCAAATTGGCTCTTAAGTTACATTGTCATTTTGCTGCTTTTCCTTCCTGTTTGATTTACCTATTTTGTGTGGAGCTTCTCAAAGTCTTTGCCATGTGGGATTATATTAAGCGGCCCTTGTAAGCAGTTTAACACCAGTAAACATGGAAAGGCTCGTTATAGGGCAGGAATAAGGAAATGGAAAATGCTGGCAGTTAAATAGGAGTTTACGCTGCTACTAAAGAGGGTTCTGTTTTTCAGGTTACCTTTTACGGCATATTAGGTGAGCTTTCTTGTGTGGAAAATCTTGGCATCTCTTTCACATTAAATATTTCAAGATTATTTAGTTATTTATCCTTCAAATACAATGAGTAAAACTATCCCAAAAGGAGGAAAATAGCAAATTGCTGAAATTACAACTGTTTTTACTTTTCTCTAATGGAAGTTGCTTTAAAATCCATGGGGGGAAAATCCAATTTGAAGGAAAGCAGTATTAGAAAGCATGCAATTATGGATAGTGAACATTTCCTCAATGATGGAAAAAATTCAAAATACATGAAGAAAAGCCTCCGTGACCATTTTCTCAATAAGGTGAGTTGATATTGTACACTGCTACTGGGGCTCCTGTCATCACAGAGGCAGTACAGAAATGGATTTATTTCCCTTTCTGGACCTGGGTAAGGGCACAATATCATTGCTGGAGATGGGACGATGTGCTGGTAACCACACAGGGATTAAAGATATGCAATTTGAATTTCCATCCTAACTCTACTCCTGAGAATAATAATAATGATGATGACAGCAACTATTAATAATATTTAATTTGATAATACAATTCTTGCACACATTAAATAAGATAATTTTCTCAAGTTATCAAGTTCTGGCATGTGGTATGAGTCAAGCCACTTAACTAAGTTTTACTCCTATGGTAAAATAGGGAATAAACGTTATTCCTATTCTCCCTTATGGATAGAGACCCGTGACATTTTTACATTAAATATAGAATATATTTACATTAATATAGAAGAGTAATTCTGTGAGTTCTTAATGGGCATCCAGTTAGTGCCCTTGCCCCGTTCCACACGCTGGTGTGAAGCTACTGGTGTGAAGCTACTGAACAAGGAGGCGTGGAAATAGCTCCTGGCTCTTTACTTAGCAAACAGAAGCGGGGTGGAACCTTGTGAAACAAGCTGAAACCCACCTAGGATGAGCGGGTCAAACTCCTGAAACAGTGGACAGAGTTTCTACAGCCTGATATACGGGCACCAGTGTGAAGCATTCATTTCTCATATCCTAGTTCTCTAAAAATGAATTTGATGTGGCCTATGGAGATAACACACTTGAAGAAATTGGATGAGATGAAAATAAATTAGGCACAAACTTTTAATACCTGAGTTGGACAATTGAGAGGTAATGAAATATATTTTTTCTCTCTCAGTTTCTTGCTTCTACTTTGAAAGTTTTATGGCATTACTATCTCAGGACTTGGGTACAGGGTGTGTAGGCCACCTTCTCAGTCATATGTGATGCAGATGATTTGTGAACTTTGAATATCACACATTTTCACATATATCTTACCCACAGCTGAATTATGTGCTGTGATAGGTCACTAGCCATAATGACGGTCACAGGGCCTTTGGCAATGTGTACACAATACAGCTGTGTGATTTCTTTTGATCTTCTTTTAAGAAGTTGCTATGAAATGTTAAAACATAGAAAAGCTCTAAATACTAAGGTAATGAGTAGCTGTGTTTCCACACTGAGCTTATGAAATAAATATTACCCGTAAGTCAAAATGCCCAACTTACCCATAAGTTGAATCTTTTCTAATCTCTTCCCTTTCCTATCCCCAACAGAGGCAACTCTATCTTGAATTTGGTAATTATTTCCATTCATATCTTATTCTTTTACTAAAGACAATAGCACAGAGAGCATATAGAACACAATGATATGCATAAGGAAAATGGTGTACAGTGTTTCACGTTTTAATATCTGATATAGATAGAAAATAGTCTACTTGCTGGAACTTGCCTCTTTTTTTGTTTTGCTTAGGAAATTCATCCATACAAATATGGGACATATGTACCTCTAGTGTATTCATTTTCACTGCTGTGTATTCTTCTAGTGTATGAATATACTACAAGTAATTTATCCGCTGTTCCCTTGATGGGCATTTAGGCTGTTTCTATTAACTTCTTCAGTACTGTTGCAGTTGCCTTTTTGTGTACGTGAGCAAGACTTTCTCTGGGATGCCTGCCTAGGAGAAGGAATGGTTGGGTCCTTGGATCCATGCTCCAACCTTACAAGATAACGCTGGGTTACTTGTCAGAGTGGTTGCATACTCACTTATGCTCCCTCTAGCAATCTAGCAATGATCCCGTTGTTCCACACACCCCTCAGCCTTTATAAATACAGACTTTAAAATACTCTAATACGATGAGTAGTAAATGGCATCTCATTGCTTTAATTTTCATACCCCTTTTACTAATAGGACTGAATATCAAGTCATGTTTATTGGCCATTTGGATTCATACTCTCTGAATTTCTGTTCATATGACATGATTTGTCCACTTTGTCCACTTACTAGTAGATTTAATTGTATTTTTTTCTGTCATTCTCTTCTATTGTAGTAAAATATAAATAATATGAAATTTGCCATTTTAACCATTTCTAGCTCTGCAATTCAGTGGCCCCTTTTTGGTGTTGAGCTACCTGTCAGAGTTCTTTATACATTATGGATATTAAACCCTTATCAGACATATGACTTATACATATTTTCTCCTGTTCTATAGATTGTCTTTAAACTTTCTTGGTAATGTCCTTTGATATATAAAAGTTTTAAAATTTGATGGTCTAATTTACCTATTTTTCTTTTGTTGTTTGTGGTTTTATTATCTTTTTCTGTTTTATTTGCCGTAACATATATAAATATTTTTTGGTGTATGAATTCTTTCTTGATTCTATTCATTACAAATGTCTTCCTCAAGTATGTGGCTTCTTATTTCTCCTTGTAAATGATGTCTTTTGATGAGCAAAAGTATAAAATTTAATTTGTCACATTTACCAACATTTTAATTTATGGCTTATATTTTTAGTCTTTCCTTAAAGGAGTTCACCTTTCAAAGGTCAAAAACACATATTAGTCTACCTTCTGTTTTCTAAAAGTTTTAGTGTTTTCCTTTCAAGGTAGGTTTTTAATGCAGTTCCCACTCTTGATGTGGCTGGCAGCTTAGGAGCGTCTTCTGGTACCTTGGTTGAATTCTAAATGTTGCCGCAAGTGCTTCAGAGGCGACACTCCTTCCAGCTCCTGCTTCTGCCTGGTTATTTCAGGTCATCTTTATTAACTTCTGCTTTTTCCAGAAGGAGAATCATGGATTGCCTTTCTAGGCCTCCTTCAATCCAGTCCTTCTAGTATCTAGCAGAACCGCATTACAAGTTCTCACTATGCCCAATACAAATATAGACTTTACCATATTTTGTTTACTATATAATTTTTATCAGGGATCTGGAAGGTGAAAAAAGAGGCTTCTGTACAGGTGTAATCCAAAGACTTCTGAGCCTTTTCCAGTTGGAAACACTTGGCCAGCGGCAGTGCTGCTGGGAAGGGGAGACCAGGTGCTACGTGGGCCTTTCTGACCTTGACATCTCAGACATGGTAGCATGGCACAGATGTTTATCAGTATTTGGTTTTTTTCTTTCCTACTAGTTAGAAGTCAGCCAGATCCTTGTATTTTCACTAATTACACATTTTATTTGATAAGGGTTAATCAGTGCTATTTCAGTGTCCTAATTTCTGTCTCTACCTGCACCTTGTGTTGAGAGATGAGAGCAACTGGCAGCACTGCACCGCTAAGCAGGGAGGCGAACAGTCATTCCTATTTCCCCATTGCTGGCAGAAAATCGTATGAACAGAGGAATAGGAAAGAATATTGATTTTGGAGTTTAAAACATCTACCTTTTTGAAAATTGTACAAGAAAACTTGTCAATTGCAAGGACTGTAGCTGAAGGAATCACAACTGTCTGTCATGTTCTTTAATAATTTCAAAATGCCCGTGATTGAGAAGTCATTGGAAAAGTCAGAAGGGTGCACCTGGGGCTTAGACCTGGCTCTTCATTCTGGCTGTTCTCATTGGTAGGTGAGACTGTTTCCACGTGTTATCTCTGAGCCCTTCTCTGCATACAAGAAAGTGATGCCTGCATTGCTCTTCTGACAAGCTTTTGAGAGGATGCCACAGGGCACTGCCCGGGAAGTGTCGGGCAACCAGGGCACACAGGCCGCGAGCCAGTCACCATGATGCCCGCTGGGGAAGGTGAGCATCTGGTCCTGGAGGAGTTAGGAATCCCCTGAAAGCCACACCCAACTGAAATATTATTTTAAAATTCTCAAACTTCATGTTTTTCCAGGGCTCTACATATCTAGCCATAGGTAGAAAAACACAGAGCTGACATTTTAGATGACGGGTGAGAGGGACAGTTTATTCCATGGATACATGTGAGGACATGGAGTGTGTGGGTCCTACCCCAGTGCTAGGAGCGACAGAAAGCCTGGAACCTCAGAAGGAAAATGGAGGAAGATCCAGGCTGGGCTGGCCCCCGTGCCACTGTGCTCCCAACCTTCCTGTGTCCCTGACAGTCTTGCAGGGAAGACTGTGTAACTTGTTATGGACTTGGGGTTACAAAAAATATGACTATCCTTGGCAATGCATTCCACATCCTGGAATAGCAACTGAAAAATAAGCTACTCTGTGGAATGATCTGATTCAAAAATGTGTCCAATTTCTGCGCAGCTGAAGGCTCCTCTGTGGGCTCCAAGCTACTCCAGCCGAGGCTCCAGATGCTGGCAAGTACTTCCCTCTATTAAATCAGTCTTAAAGGCTTGCCATATGCACTTCAGTCAAACCTCTCCCCCAGACACAGTCCCATAAAATTGCTGCTCTACAGCAAATCTTTTCAACCACACTCATATAAATGTGGCTTTTTCTATGAATAGAAGAAAAAGGGTACATTTAAAATCTGGCTCAACAATAGCCACTGGGTTCACCCTACCAACCTTTCTGCTGTGACACTGGATACTTACTGCTCTTTAATTCTCAGGTGTCTGTCATTTGGCATCTGGTCAGGCTTTTCCTGCCATCTATACAGTTCCCATTATGCCGCAGGTTTGGGGTTCAATAATAAAGCTTGTTTTATAGATTTCCTATTTCTCTAAATTTGACAGCGTTCTAAGTTTTTTCTGTCCCCAGGTGAGGTAGGTAGAACAGGTGTTATTATCTATATTTTATAGATGAAGAGGCTAAGGCTTAGTTATGCCGTAGAGATGTTAAATATTTTTCACGCTACTCTGAGGTCTGACAATTAAGTTAGCAAACATCCTAAATATCACTACAGGAACCTTCAAAACACTCTCCTTGGGAAGCTATGCACCGAAGCTCGTGCCCAGTCCACCATTCAAAGCAATTTTGGAATTATCAGAGCTGTTCTTATATCACCCTGATGTCCTGAATGTCATCCACATGTCTTCCTTTCAATATTTCCTTTATCTTTGAATAAGGAAAAAAGTTACTGGGGTCCAGATCAGGTGAGTAGGGAGGGCGTTCCGAGTCCAGATCAGGTGCGCAGGGAGGGCGTTCCCATCTAGTTATTTGGTCACCGACTAAAAACTCCCTCACAGACAATGCTGCGCCAGCTCTTGGCTTTGTTCATCAGTGAGCTCCTTTGAGACCATTTTTGCACTCACCTTTCTCATGGCAAAATATTCAATTAAGATTTTCCTGTTCCTGTGTTGATGTTTACATAGTCTGCTATGCTTCTCATAGTCAGTTGATAATTTTGACACAAAATATGACAAATTTTTGCAATGTTTTTGTCAGTTCTGCTCGTTTCTGGCCAACCTGACCTCTTCATTAGTGATGCTTTCTCTCCTCTCAGAAAAAGATTTAATCCATTTGTACACTGCCTTTTTCACCATGCCATTATCCTCATAAACTTGGACTAACATGTCCTTGCTTTCATTTCCACTCTTGGCAAGTTTAACAAGAAATGTAATATTTGTTCATTGCTCTCATGCAAGCTCTGATGTTCTAGTGAGGGCACACAAAAACACACATCAACCATAATGAACGTCACTCGGCAAGACACTGCCACACGTTGACAAGGACACAGCTGTGAGACACCGATCTACCAAGGTTTCGAAACCTCACCAGGCTGTTTGCACAGTACTCCTAACACGAGCACATGGTGGAACGTTCGCCAACTTAATCCTTAGACCTCTATATTCAATAAGCTTTTTAAAAAACTATGTTATTTTATGTTATTTACTTCTAGTTCTCTGTTGTATTGTAGTGTAATTTTGAACAATGTCTGACCAAAATCATAAGAGTCTTACTTCTGTCCCTTACAGCTCTTTGACATCATAGTGAAATAGGTGTATATATAGTTCAACAAATAAACCAATGCATTTTTTACCTTTCAATAATGATGCTCCACAAAAGCCAAAAGGAAATACCTCCCAAAATGGATATAGCCATAGGGCAGAGAAGGCGGATGTGACCTTGAAGCTGTCCTCACAAAGCAGGAAGCAGGAGAGAAACCCTTGCTGTGCTGGAGAGGAGAGAAGGTCCTGCTTCCTCAGGAGTAGACCCTGGGGAGGCAGCCAGCCTGTTGGAGTGGCAGAATGTTGAGCTTGGTGCCCACAGAGGCAGGGTGTGATTCGTCCATGTTTTAGGGATGCATCTTGGCAGATAGGCCTGCTGCCTCTCAATCTCTGAAGCTAGAGGGTGGAATGCAGAGGACCCCACAGTTCTGTGAGATCTGGCTGCAAAATGGACCAGCAGGTCTAAAAGTTATGGCAGGGTCAGAATCAGGAAGCTCTCTCAACCAGAAGGGGCAGCCTTGACCTTGATCTTCAGCAGCTATTCTGGCACAGTCTGGCCCTGAGTGTTCACAGTACTGGACCTCAGGGCCCATGTCTGCCCTGTGACGAAACTCAGAGGGCCGAGTTTTACTGGTTAAACCCCACTGCCCAGCCCCACCACACTGAGGACTTGTAAGCTACTTTTGATGCCCATATGATGTCTTCTTTTCAAAAACATAGGTGTGACATAAAGAAAATTTAAAATATTGAGTATTTATTTTTCCAATTAAAGAGTCTTTCAAACTAGCTTAGAGAAACCTTTAATTCATTAGTGTAAAGTTCCTTCTTTAAATGTCTCCATTTCTACCTTCCTTATTCTCTCTAATTCCCAGTGAGATGCAGGTGCTTTCGAGTTTAGTTGTAGAGATACAAAGAAAACTCGGGTTTTTTAAATCTAAGTTTTACAATGTGAATGGTTCACATCATTCTAATAGGATAGGGAGACATTTCTTAGATAGTGGCGCTGAAGGCTATGTTAGAGGTTAGTGTGTATGATAACCTTGGAAATGATAGGAAACCATAGATATTTTTCCTTTTCTGTATGTGCCTCCATTCTTGCTCGCCTAAGGATCTATTATATTGCAGACGTCAGTGAAATGGCCTTTCTCCAGGAGGGCCGTTCTGGAGTCCACAGAGTGGGCCTCCAGGGGTCCCTTGGCTGCTCGACTTAATTACCATAAGACCTTTTGCAGTGGTCCCCATGGTGTTTCCAGGCTTTCCAGAAGTCGTGCTGTAAATCATCTACCCACTGACACCTTTTGTATATCTCTCAGCCAGAATAATTGGGAAGAAAATTATGTTCATGTTATTTCAGTTGGCAAAAGTGCTAATAATTCAGGGATCTGTGCAGTGGGACATAGAAATTCATTACTTTTAGGGTTAGCTCCATATTCTATCGACCTTGGGCAACTCCCTGGGCCATTATGAAATGGATTGGACTATGTGATTTTAAATGTCATCACTTACGATTTGTTTGATGTACCTATTCACTTAACACACATGTGTTAAGTGCCTAGCATGTTCACCGCTAGGCGCTGAGATGTGATGAACCAGAAAGGCACAGTCCTTACCTTCATGGTGCTTTTATTATATGGAGAGAAACACTGAGAAAGTCTGTAATAGATTTTAAGGAGATGTTCCCCATAAAACCATGAAAAAAACACCAGCCTCTTCATAATCCTATTCACGTCTCACAGCAATAATTTTGCTGCAAACCTTCCTAGATGTCCACAACCAGCTCTGTCAAAGGACTTGTGGTGGATGTTTCAAAAAAGGCACTGGATAGAGCACAGAGACCTCAGCACAGAAACAGCTGGCAAAAGAACTTTATCGTGATTGAGGCAAAATAATGGATGTGACCGACACGTGAGCACCTGTTATACGCCGAGGACAGCACTGTGGGTGTTACGTGAATAATCACATTGTGGGGGACTCAATCCCTTTACTCCTAGCCTTGAACTCCCAAGTAAGTGGTGGTTGTCCATCAGAGCTTTCTGTCCCCTTTATCTTGCCTTCTGTTCCAATTTAGTAAATACAGTAAATTAAAGAGACGGTGTAAGAGGGCAGAGAACTTTATGGTGAAGAAAGGTGAAGAAGAAACAGATGGGAGAGGTAATACCAGGAAGCTTATTCTTAACTTCATAAGAAAAGGACATTTTATAGCCATCTACATTATTTCGAAGTAACGAAACATTTTCCGAAGTGAAAATTATGTCATCTGTTGGGCTTCAGTAGGTTTAATCTAAAGAGAAGTAAAGTATTTCATATGTTTTTATGAGGAACTTTGTCAAAAAAAAAACCCAATGACTAACCATCTGCCGTATTTTAAGTCTGCTGTGGAATGTACATTTTACATATTTTGTGGATTGTCATATTTTACTGTCAAGCATGCCGACAGATACCCCTGTTTCAGAGCTGTATGTTCAGGTGATTGCTGGAAGAGTATTAAAAAAACAACAAAAACCCAGGCCCCCCAAACAGCATTCTGACATCCTTTATTCATAATGCTTAGCAAAACAGTCTCAAACTAGGGCATATACACCTAAAATATTCATAAATAGCTCATGTGTGGGAAAGCCTCCCTCAAAGAACCTCAAACAGTTCATTTTCTGAGAATATACTGTTTTCTTTCTGTAGAGGGGTCGAAATTTATACACAATTATTTAAAAGAGGGAAAATATTAGAAAAACTTTATTTACTTTATTTTATTCTTTTTTATTTTTACATATACATGTGTTAATTAGGTTTCCACTTTGTGCCTTCACAGAATTTAAAAGGCTTAAAATTTAATAACAATGTTTAAGATAAGGATAAAAACTTTATTTTCTGTAACTGATATTTCTTTTGAGGTCCTAAAACTGGTGAAAAAAGTTTAAATTTGTAAAGTAATGTTCTTTGGCTGTATATTTTGAGTAAATTCAGTTAAATTTAGAGCTCAAACCCTATCAATGCTTTTTTTTTTTGTTTTTTATTTGCAGTGTTTGCTTGGGGCCAGATTTGAACCCACCACCTCCCGTATGTGCGGTGCAAAGGAGTAGGGCGCCGCCCCCTATCAATATTGTTTTTCCCCTATTCAAGGGTCTACCGTCCTCTCCAAAGTGAGCTCTAGATGTAAGGGAAGGTGGACGTGGCCCCAAGGCCACAGGGGCGGCTCTGGTTGACCCACTCCCTGCTGGCGTCTCACGAGCTCCCCCCACGGCTCCCCGGACCTGCGCAGGCTCCGCCGGCTTGTCCTGCGGGGTCCGTGTGCGGCGCGGTGGCTGCTGCAGCGGCTGCTCTGGATTTTCACAACACCTGCAGTCAAGACTGGCTACATAATTTGGGAGACCTAACGCAAAATGAAAATGTGAGAGTCCTTGTTCAAAAATTATTAAGAATTTCCAGATGGCTATAGTAGGGCATTAAAACAAGCCCGGGGCCTCTCTGAGCACGGGCTTTAAAAAAATACTCTGCCTATTCTCACTTTTCAGAATAACTCCACGGTAACTGGTCTGGCAAACACATCGCTGTAAGTGCTCAGGAGATCCGGGAGGGAGAAAAGCTTCGTAGGGAAGACAGATTTTTTTTTTTTTCCTAACATGGTGAGCAGGGACATGGATGCGTGTCCTCGTCCTTGACCCATGCTGGGCCTCTGAGTTCTTACTTGTCAACCTGTCAGTGGTCGCTGTGTCTGTGTGACTCAAACCAAGTTCTTTGTAATTTGCTTTCTCTTTATGCAGAGGTCAGCATCCTATTATTTAGGTGGCTGCTTTCCCCATGTTGTGGTAATAAGAAGATTTTAATTCTTTATAGAAAATAATTTCATCTTTTTTCCATTCCTACTGGGCATAGATTCTCCTTTTTGAGTTCCCAGGCACTTCCCTATTAATCTCATCAAAACTCCTCTCTCTGCACCGCCCCCACGTGCCCTAAACATGCACCCGTGTCTTAGAACATCAAGCTTTAATATTTTACCTTTTCTTGTTCTCTATCGTCAGCATAGAGTGGGTCGCACTTCCTTGGGATAGCAATAACATTTGGTTTGTCCTGGGGCAGTACCTGAAAGATGGTTTACTGAATGTTCAGAATCCAAGGGAATGCTTGCATTGGAGGTGGGCCTCATCTTGCTTTTAATAAAAGGAAATGTACTTATGATTTAATTCTGCAGAGCCCAGCCCCTGGGTTGCAGCTGGGTCTGTGGCCTATTAGAAACCTGGCCACACAGCAGGAAGTGAGCGGAGGGAGACCTGTGTTACAGCTACTCCCCATCACTTGCATTACGGCCTGAGCTCCACCACTGTCCAATCAGCTTCAGCATTAGATTCCCACAGGAGCAGAAACCCTGCTGTGGACTGTGGATGTGAGGGGTCTGGGTGGTGTGCTCCTTATGAGAATCTAATGCCTGATGAGCTGAGGGTGGAGTTCAAATGTGCTAGAATCATCCTGAACCCATCTGCTCCCCAGCTGCAAAGTTGTCTTCCATGAAACTGGTCCCTGGTGCCCAAATGGTTCAAGACTGCTGATTTAAATCCATTATAACATAAAATTCAGATTAGAAATTAGAATAATGATGAGGGAGGGGTGGGGAAAGGAAGAGCAGAGAGAGGGAAGGAGCGAGGAGGGTAAGGTCTTGGTGTGTGACACACCTTTGGGGGGGCAAAACACGATTGTAAGAGGGACTTTACCTAACAAATGCAATCAGTGTAACATGGTTTCTTGTACCCTCAATGAATCCCCAACAATAAAAAAAAAAAAAGAAAGACATTAAAATAATGTTGTGAAATTTTAACTCTAGTGTATTTTATATTATGTAGGTAAGGAATTACTACAATCCTTGCACTCTGGGAGGTCAAGGTGAGATGATCATTTAAAGTTTAAAATATTTTGCTAGAAAATTGGGTGGCAATTTACCATAACATTGGCCGACACATCTTTTATTTCATTCAAAGGGCTAATCAGTCTCCAACTACATATTGTAGTATCTTACCTAGCATCTAAAATTCGTATGAGGGTCTTGGTACTGAGGGACACAGGTTCTGAGTTAAATGGCAGAACATCTTCATCTTCAGTCCACTGCTCACTTGGAACACAGCTCGGCGGGCAGCAGTCTGCGGAGCAGCAGCACCTGCAGTCACAGATGGGGGTGCGCAAGGCGGCCGCACTCCCTGGGATTGGCAGCACCACCAGCAGCTTCTTAATACTTCCACGCGGCATTCCATGGGGAGGCAGCTGATTGTGGTATTTCTGGGGGGAAATTTTAATCCAAGGGATGTATTTGGAAAGATGTGTGAGAGCATAGCTGAAAGGAGATCCCTGCAGGGGATTGAGTATGTAGGCTAAATTACCACCACTCAGCGGCAATATTGTTACAATTTAAAAATGGGTATTTTCCAGATTTTGTCTTTACTCACCTTTCCTGTTCTTCTCTTTTCTCCACATACTAGAGAAATAGAAGCACACTCTCATTTGTTTCGTCAATGATTCCTTGAAAATGGTCCTTAAGTCTTTCTTTACTTCTCCCCAACATCAATCTTTAGGTTTCTGCAGCTTCAGTCCCCCACAATTATAAAAGACTCTTTTTTTCACTCTTTTTCTTCTCTGATTTTTCTCATACTACTCTTCTGAAAATTACACTTGATTATACTATTCTCTGGTACCCCAAACCTTAAAGACACCCCAGCTCTCAGAGACCAAAGTCCAAGTTCCTTTAGTCCCTGCTGTATTTAGTCCCTGCATTAACAAGTCCAGCAGTCCCCAATCTAAACTCCCACCGGCCTCCCTCCTTCCCTGGACAAAGCATCTTTTATTTTATTTCCATCTGCTTCTTCCCTCAACTGTGCTTTTGCTCACTGGGTTTTCAGCACCTCAAGCGTATTCTCAGCCATGCCACCCCTCATCCGACTTACTGTCACTCTTCAAACTCAGCTGAAGTGCTCTCTGTTCTATGGACTTCTTTCCTACCACCTGGGATAACAGGTATTTTTGTTTTAAATTTATTCAACCAGCCTGCACAGTGGCTCACACCTGTAATCCCAGCACTCTGGAAGGTCGAGGTGGGATGATCATTTGAGGTCAGAGCAAGAGAGACCCTGTCACTACTAAAAAAAAGAAAAAGAAATTAGAAAAGTAGTTGGGCATGGGGCTGCACACCAGTGGTCCCAGCTACTTGGGAGGGTGAGGCAGGAAGACTGCTCGAGCCCAGGAGTTTGAGGTCGCTATGAGGTAGGCTGACACCATGGTGCTCTAGACTGGGTGACACAGTAAGACTCTGTTTCAAAACAAAACAAAACAAAAATGAAAGAAAAATTTATGTAGCACATGACTACATGACTATTAAGTTTCTTCTATATATAATAGTGATGCAATAGTGAGTAGCCAGGTTGGGTCTCTGTGTTCATGGACGTTCCAGTCTAGAGAAACCAGGTGCAAAACAGGGAAGAACCTCTCCAATCCTAGAGCACCAACTACCTATTAATTAATTAGGATGCAATATATCTTTCATCATGAAGTTAATATTTATATCTCATTTCTATCCTGGATTGACCCCTATGAAAACAGAAATCATGTCCTGTGTTCAGGGCCAAACAAGAGGCTGTGCGGTGTGGGGAAATGGTGCACCTCCGGCCAGACTGCAGGCTCTCAGCTGGGCTCTGCCTCTCCCCATGGCACAGGGTAGACTTGCCTGTGAGTTACTCTTTAACCTCTCGCAGCCTCTTTGACAAGGAGTATGATAACAGTATGTACCAAGACAGAGTGGTGGTGAACACGAAGTGATTTCCCACATGTAAAGTGCTTCAGATGGGGTTGGGCATGTATTTTGAGTACTGAGGAAATGTTAGTTTTTTTCCCTGTTTTTATAATGCCACAGCCTATGTGGCCTTCACAAATCTTTTAACTCCATTGTAGCTTCTTTACCTCCTCTACAGAATAAGAATACATGATATTAGCCTGACGGATGTGTGAGTATTTGAGGAAATAAAAGTCTAAAGTACTTGGAAAATCAGAGCTCAGCATCTGGGGAAAACCTGCTACAGTGCCTGCGGTCCCAGAGTCTGCAGACCAGTGGGGCCGCGGACCAGACCCAGGAACAAGCGATCACAGAGCCTTGAGCTTAGCACGGGGGCAGGGGGCAGGGGTGCTCTGCAATTGGGCAGCGAGAAGACCCCAAGTAAGCCTGAGGTGGTGACGACCGTTACAGAAGGCTTCATCTGCAAAGGAACATTGTATGTATAAGCCTGGAAAAGTGTGTGTTTGGCTTGTTTGAAAATGAAGTTCCGTGTAGCTGTCACGGCCATAGGTGGGCGCGGCACACCGGTGAGCCAGCAGGAGGAGTGAGAGTCATCGAGACCTACATAATTTTAGTCCAGTACGGTATAAAAATGTGGACTGTCTTTCAAACAGCAGGGGCAAAAATTCTTTCTCGTCTAGTTCTTGACCTTTAAAAAAAAAACAAGAAATTGCTATATACACTTCCATGGGCAAGGGATACATTGCCGGATGGTGGCAGACACTCCCAGGTCGTGGTGGTGGGGGGAGGGGTCCTGGCTGCAACTGGGTGCGCATGAGCCCAACTGGGACCCTGCCCCGCCGTGGGCGCCCAGGCCCTGCTGTGGGCAGAAGGCAAGAGGTGGCGCTGAGAATCCGGTGGAGAGGGCTTCGGCAGGTGAGTGTCTAGTGAGTTTTTGAAGTCCCTGTGCACGTATCATCACCTTGGTTTACAAAACGCATCTTTAAAGATAAGATCATTAAGAATTTCAAGATGATGACCTTCTGAGTGTAGTACTCATTTTATATTATAGAGATAATGTGTAGATACAGCACAAATATCAATATATACCATATCGAATCAATGAGTCATTTGGGTCACTTCAGAGAGTCTCTCTCTCTTTTTTTTTTTTTTAAAGTTAAAGACACGAAGTGGCAAAAAGTGATCACCGAAGATTTTACATCAGTTTTGAAGTGGTTTTCTCTGAGTGCAGGCATTATTACGTGATTAATAATTTATTTTTTGTTTATCTTTGTAATGTTTTCAAGTGAAATATGTGTTGATTTTGTAACAAAAAGTAAATTATAATTATTTTTATAAGGAAAACACTGGAAAGGTTTTTGTCTAGTGCTGGTCACATAAAGGAAGGCTCCAAAGGGTATGTATTCCTAGCAGAAATGGCTGTGTTATATTATCATCTTTGTATTTCCATAATAAACCCAACTTAGCCATGTTTTTTTTAAATAAAATACTTATATAATTGCATTTGGTTGCTGTGATGGTTAATTTTTTATGTTAACTTGACTGGGCCACAGGATGCCCAGATACCTGGTTGAACATTACTCCTGTATTTGTGGGTATGTGTATTTATGCTTCTGGAAGAAATTAGCATTTGAATTGGGGAATTGAGTAAAGCAGATGGCCCTCTCCAATGTGAAGGGGCATCGTACAGTTGGAAAGAACAAAAAGGTGGAGGGACAGACGTCTTTGGTATAATGTGATGTTTGGTCTTCTGGGTATATACCTAGTAAAGGAATTATAGGATCAAATGGCAGGTCAATTTTTAGATCTCTAAGTACTCTCCAAACATCCTTCCAAAAGGAACGTATTAGTGTGCATTCCCACCAGCAGTGTAGAAGTGTTT
>CAUYRH010041733.1:0-17780 GCA_963574655.1 Perodicticus potto | reverse complement strand
CTGATTGCGATAACATTCAAGAGACTTTCTCATTACTTTGTGAGAACAATTTTGATCCGTATTTAGAAGTTTTCTCCTAACCCTTCAAATATGTACCACAGGTGTGATCCCGCCCTCTATCCTCACTCCCCCCACCCTCCCACTTATGAATGGGGGTGTTTGCTCTTTTCCTGTTGTTCAATTTGAGTTCTCTGTAGATTCGAGTCAGTAGCCCTTTGTCAGATTCATAGCATGCAAATATCTTCCCCCATTCTGAAGGCTGTCTGTTCACTTTAGTCGTGGTGTCCTGAGCTGTGCAGAAGCTTTTCAGCTTGATTGTGACCCATGTATTTATTTTTGATGTTGCTGCAATTTCCAAAATCTTTTCCCATGCCAATATTGTCAAGAGTTTTCCCCACAAGTTCTTCTAGAATTTTTATTGTTTCATGTCTTATATTTAAATATTTTATCCAGTGAGAATCAATTTTTGTCAATGGTGAGAAGTGTGGGTCCAGTTTCAGTCTTTTCTATGTGGCTAACAGTTCTCCTACCACCATATAATTCCTTTTTTTTTTTTTGCAGTTTTTGGCTGGGGCTGGGTTTGAACCCGCCACCTCCCACCTCCAGCATATGGGGCCGGCACCCTACTCCTTTACTCCTTTGAGCCACAGGCACCGCCCTAATTCTTTACCTCTTTTATGTTTACATGGATGGAGTTGGAAAATATTCTTTTTAGTAAAATATCTCAGGAATGGAAAAAAAAATATCCAATGTACTCAGTACTACTGTGAAACCAATTTATAAACACTCACACTTGCATATGAAAAATGAACACAACTATAGCCTAAGATGAAGGAGGGAAGGGGAGAGAGAGAGGAAGGAATGGGGTGTTGATAGAGGGAGGGTTAATAGGGGGACCACACCTATGGAGCATATCACAAGTACAAGTTGGATCTATCAGGTGTAGAACACAAATGTCTTAACACTGTAATTGGGTAAATGAGGTGAAGGCTAGGTTGATTAGTAGGAAGTAAGCACTCCAATTTGTATAAATAATCAGCACATTGAATCCCATAATAGCATAAATGTATTCATGATCTATGTACAAATGACTTAATTAAAAATAAATAAATAGATAGATAGATAAACAAATAAAATAGGAATTCTTTCCCCCAGTGCATGCTTTTGTTTGGTTTATCAAAGATGGGATGGCAATCGTGATCTCTTTTGTATTTTATCTATGTAATGAATTACATTGCTGGATTTATGTATGTTTTTTTTTTTCAATTTTTAATGAAGGTTTTATTATGCACATGTACCTCAGAGAAAGCTGAAGATTTTCTTTTTTTTTTAATTTATTTATTTATTTATTTATTTATTTTAAATCATACCTGTGTACATAAATGCATTCATGGGGTATAATGTGCTGCCTGCATATACAATCTAAAATACTTTCATCCAAGTGTTTGACATAATCTTCATGGGATTTTCTCGTTTATGGATTTATGTATGTTGAACCAACCTTGCATCCATGGGATAAAACCCATTTGACCATGAGATATAATTTTTTTTATTTTCCTTTTAATTCTTTTATTGTTTGGAGTTCTTTGAGTGTACTAAGAGTTATGTTACACTGAGTGCATTTGTTAGGTAAAGTCCTTCTTATAATTGTGTCCTGCCCTCAAGAGATGAGCCATACACCATAACCCCCATCCTCCTTCCTCCTTCCCTCTCCCTCTCCCTGGTTCCCCTACCACCCACCTTGAATTGACTTGAGTTTTTCCCTTATGAGGATATGTATTAGATGATCTATTGGCTTCATATTAGAATCAGATTCTTGCTTCTCCATTCTTTTGATACTACTAAAACGAATGGGTTCCAAATGGAATACTTTTTGGCCATTAAAAAAGACAGAGACTTTACATCTTTTGTGTGCAGTATACATAATGTGTTGCTATATACTGTTTGCTCGGATATTATTGAATATTTTTGCATTGATATTAATTAATGATATTGGGCTATAGACTTCCTTTTTTGTTGTGTCCTTTCCTGGTTTGGAACGGGTGATATTTGCTTTGTAGAATGTGTTGAGGAAGATTCCTTCCTTCTCTATGTTTTGGAATAGGTTATGAAATATACGTACTGGTTCCTCTTTGAAGGCTTAATAGAATTATGTTGTGAAACCCTCTGGTCCAGTGCTTTTATTTATTTATTTATTTATTTATTTATTTATTTTGACTATTTTGCATTATTGATGCAATTTCAGTAGTTGATATAGGTCTTACTTTCAAACTTCCTAATTCTTCCTGGCTGTTAGGAAGGTGGTGTGTTTCCAGATATTGGTTCATTTCCTCTACATTTTCAAATTTCTCAGCATAGAGTTTTTTGTAGTAATTGTCAAGGATCTTTTGTATTTCTGTGGTTCTGTTGTTATTTCCCCTTTTCCATTTCTGACTGAGGTTACTAGAGATCTTATTTTCTGCTTCTGGTTTGTCTGGCCAAGAGCTTATTGATATTAATAGTCTTGCCAAAGAACCAACTTTGTTTTACTGATATTCCAAATGATTCTTGTGTTCTCAATTTCATTTACTTCTGCTCTAACTTTGGTTATTCCTTTTTTTTTCTGACAGGTTTGGGGTTAGACTGTTCTGCCTGTTTCAGTGGCTTGACATGTATCCATTAGGTTTTTCACTTCCTCTCTTTCTGTTTTCTAGGTGAACAGAAACTTCTCCGAAGATGACAGATGAATCAACAAAAACACAAATCATCATTGGCCCTAATCATCAGAGGAATGCAAATTAAAACCACTCTGAGATATTACTTAACTCAAGTGAGATTAGCTCACATCACAAAATTCCAAATCTGCAGATGCTGGCATGGATGTGGAGAGAAGGGAACACTTCTGCACTGCTGATGGGGGCTGCAAACTAATACAACCTCTGTCAAATGAAGTATGGAGAATTCTTAAAGAGCTAAAAGTGGACTTCCATTTGATCCTATGATCTCATTACTAGGCATCTACCTAGAAGAAAAAAAATCATTTTACCATAAGAACAACTGCACTAAAATGTTTACACAATTCACAATTGCCAAGACATGGAATCAACCCATGTACCCATCAACTCACGAATGGATTAACAAACTGTGGTACATGTATACCACAGAGTACTTTTCATCCATAAGAAAAGATGGAGGCTTTACATCTGTTGTGTTTACCTGAATGAAGCTGAAAAACATTCTTCTTAGCAAAGTATAACAAGAATGAAAAAGACATATCCAATGTACTCAATGCTAATAGGAAACCTATATAGAAACAAATTCATGTCCTCACAAGGGAAAAAAACAAGTAGTCCAGCAAGGGGGAAGAAAGGGGGAGGAAGGAGGGCACTTGGCTGGATCTCACCTAATGTGCCCACCATGAGGTTGCTCAGCACACCCCCTGAGTGAAGGGTTCAACTGCAACTTGAACTTTACCTTAGAAATAAAAACAATGGGCTCAGCACCTGTGGCTCAACAGGCTAAAGCGCCAGCCACGTACACCTAAGCTGGCGGTTCGAATCCAGCCCAGGCCCACCAAACAACAATGACGGCTGCAACCAAAAAAAAAAAAAAAAAAAAAAAAATGGCCGGGCATTGTGGTGGGCGCCTGTGGTCCCAGCTACTTGGGAGGCAGAGGCAGGAGACTCGCGTGAGCCCAGAAATTGGAGGTTGCTGTGAGCTGTGATGCCATAGCACTCTATCCAGGGTGACAGCTTGAGGCTCTGTCTCAAAAAAGAAAAAAAAGAAAGAAAGAAATAAAAACAATGTAACCTAAACACTTGTACCCTCATATCAATCAGAAATAAAAACAAACAAGAAAAATCTCTGCTATTAATTCTACTCAGCCTGGTTCCTTGGGGCACCCTTCTACCTTTCAAAATCTAACAAATTCTATTTGAAAACTAGTCAATTCTATTATAATTTCATCTCCTTCGTATAATACTTAATCACATGAGCTAATAATAATCCACTTACACTAGTAATATTTTAGTTCTGAAAGCACATCACACATATGTGGTCACCAGAGAAAATGTAAGCTAGCCAATTACATTCAAATTGCAGATGGATATTATATGATTACATAGTTTAAGATTATATAAAACAGCATATATTTTTAATATTTTTTCATTTCAATACAAAAATATGAATTATAATTTATTCAATATATATTTGTATTTTATCAATTTATAATATATAGTTTATTTATTTATTCTGGTTCCCACACCAGAACTGAACTATTTTACAATAATTCAAATTCTATAATTTGAATTAATTATAAAACCTGAACTGGAGTTGAACCTGAACTATTTACATTAATTCCAATTCTATAATTTTTTGCCTTGCAACTGTTAAGTTTTATAAAGTGAATTCTACTTAAATTCATCTTATTTCAATCACTTAATGCTATAATATTATTTGTGGACTTATGATTACATTTTTAGTTAAAACAATCTTTAGAAACATTATAGTACTACTAATTTTCATTTGATTAATGAGATGCTAAGTCATTTTATATTTTATGTTATATGCATGAATATATGTAAATTATGTACACAATTTGTTTAAAATTATAAACATATACTATAACAAATATAATACACATTATTATATGGATATATGTTATATATTTTAAATAGTACACTTTTAATTATAAGTAAAATTAAAATTAGCCAGCAGTTTATCCATTGTGAAGGATGTCCTTCTATAAGGAAAATTTACCCACAGGATTTTCCTGTGTGTGTGATACTGTGGTGTCACAAACAACCTACACCAATTCCTGAATATCATCTTAGCTCCAGTGACTGAGCCAAAAGGGATCAAATCAAATCAGCCTTACAAAAATAATAATGTGGACCTAATTTCATTTATTTCTCTTACTAAGAGTTGTCTACTGAGCTTAGTACATCAAGACCAGGAAATTATTTTCACATGCATGTTATTCACATAATTAATTAAATCAGAATTCAGACACCTGGTAGAAAACACACCATAAATTTAAAAAATGTCAAGATCCAACACCTCTTCTCATGCTTGCTATATTAGAGCTGCTGTAACAAATAGATATAAAAGTAATAAAGGAAAGCAATTTCTGAACTAGTGAATTATAGCTGATGAATGTGGTGCTGGGCACCAGGTGAGGTTGGAAGCAAGTCCATTTCTTTGTAACTTTTATCAATACTTAGCTTTTCTGGTGTCTGCTATTTAACTCAAACTTTCCATTTTTGAATTTATTCTATAATATATTAAGTGAACTTGTGAAAAGATCAGAAAAATTGGATGATCACAAGGACATAAGAAAGAGCAATGTATTTTTGATATTATGTCAGATTTCACTGAGTTTAGTTCTATGGAAAAAAGAAAGAAAAAAACTGAATCCAAAATCTATTTAGGCAAATTAGGAGAACTTAGTTTCAGCTTTGAGTCTTTGGACGATCCTCAGGAATGTTGTTTTGCTTTTGACCTATTTGTTCTTCTCTTTTGAATTTTACTCAGGTGAAGTAGAGGCTTGAAAAAGCACAGAAAAAAAAAAAACTAAATGAATGCATAAACCTAATCATTTAGGCATCTTGAAAATTAATAAGCAGAATGATTTAGTTTGTTCAAAGCAGATTGTGGACTCTGTGAAGGTACAATTGCTAATAACATATTTCAGGATTTGTTTTAAATTTGGATTTTTAGATTTATTTATCCTTGAGTTAATCTTTGCCCTTGTCCACTTGCTGTGAGGAGTGAATGCCTTGTGAGTGGGAATCAGATGTTGCCTGAGTGCTGAATGCTGATGGTCAGGGAACCCTTCAATTCCTAAATTGTGTTGTCTTCTCTTCAAGGTAAGTTGGAGAGGGTGCAGACAGTTATGGACTCATGGAGGACAGCCTTGGTAAGTGGAAAAGTGCTATCCCACTAAGCCAAGCTCAACATCCCAGTGCCATCAGGAAAACTGGGCCTGATCATGTGGCTAAGGCCTATACCTGGGATGGAAGCCAGGGAGACTGACCTACTTCCCCCACGTCTTTCCCTGTGGCCTCACCTCTGAGTCAAGGATCTCACTGATCACTCTGGGGATGATGGAGAGTGAGTCCTACGCAGAGGAGCCACTGAAAGAGTTCCCTATAGGCAAAGACGCAGCAATTGGAAAATGTTGGTTTATAACCCAAAGTAAGAAATAAATGTCTCTACATCTCTACTGATATAAACAACTGTACAAAAAAAATGAAAAGGGAAGAAGAGACAAATATCTCTTTTTGTCTTTTCATGCAGAAGAATTTCAAATAATTTATGTAGATACTCTACTCTCAAAGAGGTGGCACATAACCCCCTTGCTCACATTGGGCTGCCTATGGTTTCTTCCTTCATAAGAGCAGAGTTTGGAAAGGGGAAAAAGGGTGAACTGTACAGCAAAGAAACTGGGTGGACATACAGCAGCCAACAACTGTGAATATCAACAGCAGACAGTCATGTTGATCATCTGCAGCCTTGAGACGATGTGAGAGAATGGCACCTTACTTCTGTGTAATAGTGAGCAAAGTATCAGACAAAACACCTGGCACTCCTCAAAACTGTCAATGTTGTCAAAAACAAGGGAAGTCTGAGAAACTGTCAAAGCCAAGGGTACCCTGAGGAGACATGGAGAGCAAATGTAACACATTATCCTGGGTGAAATCCTAGAACAGAAAAAGGACATTAGGGAAAAACTGAGGAAGACAAAGTAAAGAATAGACTTGAGTTCATAACAATGTACCAATATTATTCTATTAATCATAGCAAATATACCATACTAAGGTAAGATGTTAATAATAAGGGGAACTAAAAGAGGGACATATGGAAACTCTCCGTATGACCTTAATAATTTTTCTGTAAACAGAAACAACACTGAAAATAAAGTCAAGCCTGGAAAAGCAGGTCAGCCACCAAGAAGAATCCAGCATAATGGACTCTTGGTGGCAAGAGTCTCACTATGGCTCAGCAAGGTCTTGTTCCTGTTGGGTATAATTCTGAAGAGAAAAATAAATAAATGTAGAGTGCAATAAAACCCAAGAAGGATAAAAATAAAGCTCTAAATGTTACCTTTACTTCACCTTGTAAGATCAAATCCCAGTCAATATCACAGTAGACAGTTGTACCACTTTGAGTGGAATCAAATTAGGTGATTTACCTTTAGTGCGATAATCTTGACCTAGGGAACATTTATGCATAAGCAACCCAGGGCATCAATGCCTACTCAAATTCAATATGAGGCCAAATGTGTAAAATCTTCTTTGCACTTTTGACTTTGCTAAAAGAATAATGCTTAGAATGTCCTATTAATTTCATGTTCTATCCCAAGAGATATTCATCTAGGGTAAATAAATATGCTATTCAAGCAGAATACAAGTCAGCAGTGTTTCTCATTGGGGACTCACTTTCACTACTAGGAATGGAGTTCTATCATACAAAATTGAGTTAATGAAGAATATTTAGCTGGGATACTCAGCTCCTTCTTGATAATTTTAATTCACTTGAATATGCTGAGAGGGCGGGAGTTAAAAAGGATATATCACCCCCATCAAGAGCATCATGGGGACTCAACAGCTGCCCCAGGTGCAGTACCTGGTTCTCTTTGTTTTGTTGCTTCGCTTCCTGAACATTCTCCAGGACCAACATTTTCATGCATGCTGCTGAGTGCTCACCTTGTCTGCACACCCGGTAGGCAACAGAGTGGGATGGCATCAAACATGGGTAGCTAGTTAAATTGTGATGCAATCTCAACATTTATTTCCATTAGAATCTCTTGTGCATTCCTCTTTCCACTTGGGCTCCCCTGGCTGGCCTCGGGGGAGAGCAAGTGGAAGTTGACGGGTGGCCTCTATTTCAGCCAAGACAGCTTCTACAGCCATGCCCTCCCACTGTCCTCATTCTCACACTTCCAGGACTTTGCCAACCTTGAAAACTACAGAGGGCATTGGCACAGTCATGAGTGACTTGTTCCTACAGATCCAGGTCTGGGCCAGCCACCAGCTGTATTGCTCAGGGGAAAGCAGCTAACCAAACTCAGTTGCCAAGAACGCTGTTTGACAGTTGCTAAACTGAGCCAAAATTATCTTAGGTGTTTTTTGGTTTGGGGGGGTTTTTTTGTTTGTTTTGTTTGGGTTTTTTTTTTTTTGTATTCTCTAATACTTACTTTCTGCAAATTTAAGCAATTTCTAAATGCCAAGATAATTCTGAATTCCCAAACACTCATTTTTCTGCTACTCCACAGAAAGCTTGACATACCTTCACAACACCTGAAGAATTAGCTACGCCTGCACCAGGCTCATAGCAGGCTGGACAAGGCATGTGTCAAGGCAGGTACAGCTGAGGCGAGCATCTGATGTGCCTGACCACCTGTGGCACCTCTCTGTGCCAGGGTCCACTATGGTGGACTGTAACAGATCATTGGAAAACATCGAGGGAGTTGCTGACCCATTTTCAGATCTCTAAAAGTTTATCATTTAGGATAGATCTCTAGAAGTTTATCATTTAGGTCATTGCTTGCTGTCATGAATATATTAATATCAATTTTTTTATTTCCAAAAGTAAAATAAAATACAATCCTGTAAAAACCATATCACATTTTTGGATATAGACTTTTTCTTCTTGATGCCCACATAATCTTCTCAATCATTATGTTTACACTACCTAATTGTTCACTGGGATCTAATCATTTCCTGTTGGCTGAAAAAAGATGGTGGTTACAGACACAGAAATTCCCCCTAGAATGCTCCCAGCTCTTCACTCAGAACCGACACCACATCTGACTATTTCCATCTATTCTTAAGGGCCATCATTATTGCCACATTAAGCAACATATCAAAATACGTTAGTTTATCTCAAAATGCAGCTGGTTGCATTTCTCGCATTGCTTGGAGCTGGTGGTTTTTGCTAACTGTTTCCTTCCTTTCTCATGCAGTGTCTCTGAATTTGGGAGGGAAAGTAGAGGGCATCGAAGATCCATGTGATGCCAAAGCAATTGCTATTCAGTCACCATCCCTGCCTCATTAGGAAGCCGCAACTTCCTTGCCACTCTGGGCAGACGGAGTGCTGGCTCCATAATGCTGCTCTCGTGGTAATGTCCAGTCTTTACTAATGCAGAACAGCAGCCGTGAAGTACGGTAAGAGCACTTTAGTTATTACAGTCTAATGAAGGATGGTATACTGCCATTTTAATAGTTATAATACACATTATAGAGGTAAAATCCTGGTGGGGCAATACATTAATAACAAGTAACGATTATTATGAAATTATGCCATTATCACTTGGAATGGACAACTGCAGTGGCTGGACTTCTCCCAGCACCAAGAGTTCCTCGTCTCCCCATCCCAGCTGTTTGCGTGCGTGACCTGGGTGAACTAGAAGAGCCTCAAGCTGAAAACAGAGATGTGGCTTTATTGGGGGACAATGAGATTAGTGCGAGGTGTTTTGTTTGGCTTTTTTTTTCAGTAGGTGAGAAGTTGGTTTCTCATGTGCAATTATGTTTTGGAAATGTGGTTTAATTGCATTCATGAACCAAATGTCATCAGACTTGTCATACTGGACATGACAGTTAAACAGGAAGTGGCTTTGCAGAGACCATTAAGGACAAAGTTCCTTCAGGGTGACTGAAAAAATAGAAGCCTCGCACTTTCCTCGTTAGGTACAAGCTGCAGATACGAACAGCTAGAAGGGGAACAGGAGAGAGTGAAAGGGAACAGTAGCCAGAGAGGAAGTTCCGGAGGTTACCCTGAAGCAAGGCAGTCTGAGCACGTGTCAGCGAGGGATGTCAACAGGGTCTGGAATGACAAGGGGACACTCCCGCCAGTCCACCTTCTCAGAAGTGCTGTGGAGCCCAGAATAAAGTCCTACACAAGGATTCACGCGTGGGATGGGCTGGCCAGTGGGCAGAGGTTTCCAGCTGTCCTTCTACACATTACATAGGTTTACTCTGAATTAAACGGGAGAATTACTCACTGGCAAAGTTTCTTTAACACTGACTGTTGTGGGGAATTCTCAGCCGCTGTTGCAGTAGCACTTCCCCCAGTCCTGCCACCTCCTTTTGACCTCGTGTGTATCAGTCAAGTCCTCCAGTCACATTTGTGGTCCTGACGCTACAAACCTGAGATCTTAACGTGCATGGTCTGTGCCCTGGACTTTTTGTGTCTTTGTCTCTGCAAGGATGTAATTCATTAATGAAGCAGCACTCCTCCTCGTTGCCTGGAATTCAGACATACTTCCTCAATTGCTTGTTTTTGACTTTTTTATCATTATATTTTTGTTCCCTGTGTGCATTTTTTCATAAGGCTTCTTATTAATGATTAAAAAGCCTTTTCCCATTTCCAGATTATTTTTAATTGCATCATATTCTTTTCTAATAAGCTTCCATGTGTACTCCATTCCTTTTGATTCTTTTCTTTTCTTCTGACTGGGTATTTTCAAACAGCCAGTCTTAAAGCTCACTAATTCTTTCTTCTGCCTGATCAGTTCTGCTCTTGAGAGACTGATTGACTTCTCAGTCTGTCAACTGAATCCTCCGCTCTAGAACTACTGCTTGATTTTTTTTTCTTTCAATGTCTTTGTTAAAGTTTCTCTGATAGGCTTCCAAATTCCTTCTGTGCATCTTGAAGTTGATTGAGCTTCTTCAGGGCTGCTATTTTGAATTCTTTTTCTGAAATATCGCATTTCTCCACCACTCCAGCTTCTGTCATGGGTGCCTTATTGAGTTTGTTTGATATCCCATTTTCCTGGATGTCCGTGAAGTTTGTGGGTGCCCATCAATATCTGGGCATTAAAGACTCAGGTATTTAATTTTAATCTTCACAGTCGGGCTTGTCTGAACCTATCCTTTTTGAGAAGGCTTTCCAGGCATTCAAAGGGAACTGAGTGTTGTACTCTAAGTCTGATGCCTGACGCTGTATCAGCACTGCAGGTGTCCCAGCCCCAGACGTGCTGTGATTCTTGCAGGCTCCTAATGGTTACCTCCTTGGTGGAACTGGGTAAGATACCAGAGAACTTCCTGAGTTAAGAAGAAAAATCTCTTTTTCTCTTCCCTTGCTCCCCTTACTGTGCTGCTGGAGTGATGTGGGCAGTCCCTTACAGCCACCAGTGCCAGGTCACACCTGCAGCCAACCCGGTCCCATCCAAAGCCCATGGGGACTGTTGGCTGGAAACCTCTGATATTTATTCAAAGCCCAAAGCTCTTTAGTCAGCAGGTGGTGAATCCTACCATGACTAGTTCCTTCCCTTCAGGACAGAATGTTGCCTTCATCCCATGGTGGGTCCAGAAATGCCATCCAGGAACTAAGGCCTGGCCTCGGCAGCTTTCGGAATTGCTTAATACTTTATTTTCACTAATTTTGAGCTGGTTCCCAAGAGCCAAAGCAATGTCTTCTGAATCCTTTCCTTTCACCCAGTGGAGGAAGACTGTCCCCGAGCTGTCCTGCCTGGCGTTGGGGGTGGGGTGACATGGGCCCTGGCTTTGCTGCACTGCTGGTGTCTCACTGGGTCACGTGCACCCCAAATCCGAGGACTCCGGTCCAGTAAACTTCAGGAATTGCCCAGGGACTATGGCTTTTGCGGCCTGACCCCCCACAAACTTAGTCCAAACTTGAGGCTGCTCTTTGTGTGCTTGTGGTGGGACTAGCTGGAATTTACGATTCGGGATAGAGAATCTCCCTGTGGCCAAGCTGTTCAAAATGCTGTCTCCACGGGCGCCGCAGGGATTCCACCCTGTGCCGTGTTTCCCTGTCCCAGAAATGCCCCGAGTCTCCATGCAAAGTCCCACAGCCTCTTCCATCTTCCTACCCCACCCCGGCACACAGCTTTTCTCTCTCTGCAGTTCCAGCGGAGGACGTCCTAGGGTTGCCTTTTCTCCTTCGTCGGTGCCTCTGTCCTTGATACCGTCTACATCCGGCAGTGTGATCGCTCTCCTGAGTCTGGTCACTTTGAAGGGGCTCGCTTGCCTGGGGAGTGTTGAGTGCAGGGAGACCTCGCTGCAGGCCTCCCTCGGACCTGTGCCACGCATGCTCAGTCTCCCCATGCCTCCCTGTCACAGGATCTAAATGGGTGCTGCTTTCTGCTACGGTTTGATAATGTAGGAGAATTAGTTCAACTTCACCTGTCTTCCTTTTCAGAAGTGTCCCACCTCTTCTTGCATGCTTATTTTTCCAAAGAATTCTATAATCCTCTTGATGTATGCAAGAACAGTGTTGCTTATACATTTATTGAACATCCGTGGGGTGTCCATTGACTACTGTGTAGAGAATGCACTATAAAAATTGGCTGCTTAACAGTGTTCTTGATAAAGTTTGTAATTTTCTATCCAGCAGTGTGACACTCATTTTCCACTAACCTTCTGCTGTGTCCCTCGTTTTAAAGTTTTATTCTTCTACATCAAATACATGCCTTGTACAATTTATACTGAGTTATTTTATCAGTGTGTGTTTTATGTCATTATGTTTTACTAACTGTTGCTTTGTTTAGTTAAGCTATTGAGTCTTATATTAATTTGGTACTCAACCACTTACATAATTCTGTGTTTGATTTTGGAAGTCTTTGGACTTGATTCCCTTATATTGAGTCTCTATGCAATCCTGTCTCTCACAGATCCTCAAACCCGAAACCCGTGTATTTGTGTATTTGCCAACAGATTTGAAACATAGTTTCTTTGTTCCCTAGAAACTATTATTATTTTTTTAATTTTTATTAAATCATAATTGTGTACATTGGTGCAATCGTGGGGTATTTTATAAGTGCATTGGTTTATGGGGCTACCGTCCATCTCCAGCTACAAAATGAAAAATCAAAATTTGAAAAAAATTCATCAACAATTATCTTCTTCCTTAATTCTTGCCTACCACAAAGGAATGTTGTGAAAATTAAACAGACAGTTCCCTTAAATTAGTTTAGACTGTTATACAGAATAATTCCACATACGTGCTAAGAATTAGGATAATGTTTTATCTCATTAATATTCAAAAATGGCAAGAGATTATAAGCTAAGCATGATAAGTGGACCTGTGTGTTTCAAGAACTGACACTGTATCTGTGAAATGGCAATTTAGACTTTCCATAAATGGTATAGATTAGGACGGCAAGAACAAGGCTTAGAGCAAAAGTCTAATAACATATACTCACGAGGGCTGTGTTTTTGAAAAAGAGAGAACACAGCCACAAAAGCATGTCTTGTAAGAATGAGCATTTACCAATACATCTAACGTAAAACTTAGACACGTAAAACTTCCTTCACGATTTGCAGTGTTCAGTAAGGCTAACAGACACCACACTAAGCACTGCAAGTATGAAGAGTTTTATAAAAGATTTCCATCTTAAATGATTGCTGAAGATCAGGAAATCTGCCACAAAAATTAGGGAAGTTTCCCCTGGCTATCTCAGCCTGAGGCTCTGATGCGGGATGCCCCTCAGCACTTATTTTTTCCTGGGCAGTTCCCACTGACTGCCCCTTCAAGGGTAGCAAAGTGGGTGATCCCTCTACCAGGGGAAGCTACAACCCTGGTGTCTCCCCAGGAGTCGAGCTATAACTGAATTCCTCTCTGTGGCAAATTCTAGGCTGGAGACATATGGGGAAAAGGATTTTGGGTGCTACATTTTGGGCCTTGCTGACGACATGGGAGAGCTCTCAGGACGGGGATGCAGATGAGCTCTCAGGAAGGGGATGCAGGTGAGTGGACCAAAGACAGGCTGAAAACTCCCTAGCAGAACCATGTGGCGTGTGGCTTCACTGCACACGGTGACACGAGGGTTCATGGTTTTCATCTTGTGCCTCCACTATTCCTTTGAGCCCTAGGTCCTCTGCATCACTCTTAGACTATGGCAGGTGGGAGAGGTGGGGGATACACCTGCTTCATAGCTGCTTTGGGCTGGATGTGATCACATCAGTGGCCATCAGTCGACAATGCCTATGACCCTGATTTTAAATGAATATTCATCATAATAATCGGGTTTTTTCTCTTCCCTTTACAACCCTTGAAATTCTAACCAGATTCACATCTTTATCATTATCCAGTCACCTACAAAATGGGTTTAATTTATTAAGTTTGAAAATCACATGGAGTTTTACAGCAGGAAAAAAAATGTTACAGAGATTCATGTACTATTTCCCCAAAGAGCCATTACTGGTTAAAGGTTAATTAGTTTTATTGTAAACCTCTGTTTTCCTTGAGCTATTGCCTAAATAGACTCAGCTGTGGGTAGCTGATTGAATTATCACTATTGTGTGTTTAAGGTTTGAGTTTCTTTAGCCAGAATTGGAGCACTACTGTGAGGTAGTAGTTATACCTATGACAAAGATATTTTATGGATCATACATTTTCACACACTTTTTTCATGCTACAATAAGGTTGGCACAAAAGGGCTCACAATACAAATGGCATTACCATAAAATTTTAGACAGAGTGTATTCAAAAGTTCATAAAACCAGATGATGATAAAAATAGCACATTTTCACATAATTGGAGATTTACTGTGGCATTGTAATTTCATTTCCACAAAGCAACCTTTCATACATGGGGTTTTCAAGCAAGTAATTGTGAAATGCGATTCAAAATGCCAAATGGAAGTAACACCTATAGAATTTCTGAATAGTCATGTCAAGCACAAGCTGAGCTTACAGGAAATTGTATTATTGCACTTAGCCCTTTGTGTATTTAGGAAGGAAGCCTGGAGTGAAGTGATAGAACCTAAGTGAATTCCTCAGAGTGGTAACCTGTGGCAGTTCCGAGGGGTTTTTAATGAATGCACAGACCTTGGTAGGAGGGTCTGACACTGCACCTGTCACTGTGGTACGGGCCAGGGATCTGACACTCTACTTGTCTCTGTGGTGCTGGCGCCCCTCAGGAATGCCCTGCCAGGTAGAGCCGATTCCTCAGTATCCACAGATTGCATTTGACAGTCGTGAAGGCAGTTTCTAAGCATGCACTGCCTCGTCCACAGCTACTATGAGTTGAATTGTGCTGAATCTCCCAAAATTCGTGGTGAAGCTCTACTGCCCAGTGGAGGAATACCGTTCCCCCAACCAAAGCAAGTGACATGGCCTCAGGTGCTTCCCGAGGAACGTTACCCTAAGATGGAAAAGCTTCTTTCTCTGTGGACATACCCGGGCTAGTAAGAACATTCAGTTAGACGTTCACAGGAGGAAGTAACCGGTGGGCTTCGCAGGGTGAAGCTGGGGTTTGGGCACTTGCAGAGGTTACGGGAAGAGGTACTCTGCCTCCTTCTCTTTTTAGAATACGGCCATGCTTCAAATTTTGAGGAACTATTCAGACAGAACAGACAGCCAGACACCGTTGTGGTTAAGCGTGCAGCAAAATGTTGAGAAAGTGTGTTCACTTTAGATCAACTATATATGTATCCAGCAGCATCTGTGCTGAACAAAGAATTTTCACGGCAGCTTCTGCTGTTTCATCATTATTCGTTCCTTTTTCTATTTCTATACTTTTATTTGCTCAGTGTGTATAAAAACACCCAATAAATGTGGGTTGTCACTGAGTGCCTGAGCGGGCACCCGTCTCCCTTTCAACAAATATTTTGTGTGCAATGTTTCCTCTGCATCCCCAATCAGTTAAGTTCCAAGGTCATCTACAGCCCAGCAACTTTGAATATGACCTTAGTATCTTTACAGAGATAATTAGTTAAGCTGAAGTTATACTACAGTAGGGTAGGCCCTGATCTGAAATGATCTGGACACAGCGCACATAGAGACACCACATGGATGGGAATGCAGGGTGGGGGTGAGGTTTCTAGAAGGCAGTGAGCAGTGAGGATTGCCAGAATCTCAGAGGGAATGGCCAGGTTCTCTCTCAGCCTCAGTAACGTCAGACCTGACGACACCTCGCTCCCCCACGTCTGGCTCCAGAACTTGAGCCGTCAATCTCTGTTGTTTAAGCCGTTCCGTTTGGGGTGCTCTGCAGTCCTAGAAAACAAGGACATGGATGTCGCTTCATCTGGAGCTAGTCCCCTTTAAATAAAAGGCTGCACTTTAAAATGAGCAGGGCTTACTAAGTACGTGAAAATGCACACAGTTAGAATTAGAAGTGTGTGTCCGTATTTCTGAACTCTACCTGATAACCATTCTGTCAGTGACCAACATATTTTAATCAGGCACTATGCCTTCATCAATATAGAGTATGTGAAATCCTGTAAATATTTTCAGATATCTCTGTTTTTTCTTGGTAAACTGTGGACAAATACATAGTTACCAAAAATGAGCAATAAGATATAAATCCTGCCCTCTAGTTTCTAGATAGCAAAACTCTGGGAAGTCTAAATTGTACATATGAAAATCAACACGAACATGATAGCAAGGAGTAATATGTAAGATCATTTTACTCGTTAATTAGCAATATGAATTTATGGACTATTCACTAATGTATGTCTCTTAGGAATGGATTACTTTATTGGAAATGAAATAAGTCTGGACAAACTATAAAGGAACACTGTACATAATATATTTGCTTTTCTTGAACCCTTCTGAAGGATTTTTGATGTTTGTTAGTCTTGTGGGAAAAATTTGGAAGTCTTTGCCTGCATGATTAAAGATACTAAGCTTCCACTGTGATTGAAATTTCTTTGATATTGCTATAGATTGGCATTTTTTAAAAAAGTGAACAGTTTATTAAGAATTAAACAAAGATATAATGTGATACAGTACAAGCAAGACACTCAAGATAGGTATAATAATATTACGCACACAAAAACTTAAATTTCAGCTCAAAAAAAAAATTACAAAAGAGAAAGCAATTTCGCTGTTATAAAACAAGATATTTCATGCAAAGTATTAACTCTGTCCCCCCAAAGCCCTACCTCCCAACAAACAAAAAACTATCTGGGAATACTGCTATGCTAACATATTAACCACAGTAAAATCATTCATAGGAAAACAGTAAATAAGCAATGAATTAAATTAAATAACAAAATTCAAACTATCATAAACTCATAGACCATAATGATTTTATAAGACAAGCAATTCCAGAAATCTTATAAACAATAAAAAAAGAGGAAATATTTCAATATCATTCTACTTGATCTGGATACACCTGATATTGAAATTGGAGAAAATAATATTGTTGTAAAGGTAAATTACAAACATGTTTCACTTATATCCTAAACAACATATTGACAAGTTGAATTAAAAAAATTAAAGTTTAATTAATGTACTTTGGTCAAAATTGAACCCAATTTAGATGAAAGTTAGTCACTATTTTCTTTTCTTTTCTTTTTTGGTTTTCTTTCCCTCACCACCTCCCTCCTTCTCTGTCTGCTCTCTACTTCCCCCATTCCCCACTGTGTTATTGATCATCATTAATTGTCCTCAAATCAAAGTTGAATACACAGGATTCATGCTTCTCCATTCCTGTGATGTTTCACTAAGAATATGTTCCGCCTCCATCCAAGGTACTACAAATGCTGCAAAGTATCCATTATTTTTGATGGCTTAGTAATATTCTGTGGTATACATATACCATAGCTTACCAATCCACTCCTGGGTTGAAGGACATTTAGGCTGCTTCCACACTTTAGCAATTGTAAATTGGGCTGCAATAAATAGCCTAGTACAGGTGTCCTTATAATAAGAGTTTTTTTTTTCTTCTGGACAGATGCCCAGCAACGGAATTGCAGGATCAAATGGGAGGTCTAGGTTGAGTTCTTTGAGCTTTCTCCATACTTCCTTCCAAAAAGGTTGTATTAGTTTGCAGTCCCACCAGCAGTGTAAAAGTGTTCCTTTCTCCCCACATCCATGCCAGCATCTGCAATC
>CAUYRH010041731.1:0-15920 GCA_963574655.1 Perodicticus potto | reverse complement strand
ATACTGGATTAAGCATAGACCAGAAATTACAAAGGATATTTTTTTTTTTTTTGAGACAGAGCCTCAAGCTGTCACCCTGGATAGAGTACAGTGGCATCACAGCTCACAGCAACCTCCAATTCCTGGGCTCAAGCGAGTCTCTTGCCTCCGCCTCCCTCCCAAGTTGTTGAGACTACAGGCACCTGCCACAACGCCCGCCATTTTTTGGTTGCAGCCACCATTGTTGTTTGGTGGGCCCGGGCTGGATTTGAACCCACCAGCTCAGGTGTACGTGGCTGGCGCCTTAGCCCGTTGAGCCACAGGCGCTGAGCCATATCTGTACCCTTTGAACTGTCAATGTTTCTAAAAAAGGCCAAATCTATCTTACCTACCGTAAGAGATTGGTCTGGTAATTCTCCTTTCCCGCATCAATTTTTCCAATCTTACGGGACCTTTCCTATCGGCCCACAAGCTTGGTGAAACAAGTTGCTCCCATCTTAAAGAACAAACAAAAAACACAACTAAAAACTCTTTACCTCACTTGCGCCTTTAGCTACTGCCCAATTTTTCTAAGTTCAATTTCAATCCTTGAAATACTCGTTCACAAACGTTGCCCTGAATTTCTCTTCTACTCTGGAACTACAATGCCATCTTCTGATCATCTCCCTTATAAGCCTGCTCTACTTTCATTCTTCCCTATCTCCACGGCTAACAACTTGATATAAGTTTGGATAATTTCAACAGAACCCTAACTGGATTCCTTCCTTCCCCCGGTCATGTAGCCAGTCAGAGGGAGGTAGACAAACCAACATAACGTCAGGTTGTGATAACTCTTCGGGTCGAAGCCATCAGGGCACCAAAGTGGCGCGAGGAAGGATCTCAGGGAGGAGAGTAAGAAAATACGTAGAGACACCGGGACTCCACAGTGAGCAGAGGGCTCACGTCCCGCCCAGCGGCCGGGGAAGGATTGCGGAGGGTGCTGCGAACGCCTCACCTGGCCTGTACCTCGCCGGAACAGTACGGAGTCCTCCTGCTCCAGGACCGCACCTCCGCCTCCACCGCCGCCGCTGCCACCGCTGCCCATCGCCATGGCGAGCCTAATGCGGGACGCGCGGCGTGGGTTCTGTCCCTGCTGAGTGACGACTTCCGCCGCCAGGGGCTTCTGGGAGAGGAGAGTACGGTGGCCGGGAGGAACTCGCAGGCTTCGTACAAGCCGTTACTGCCCCTCGCAAGTTGGTTAACGGGGGTTTTCTTTTCCTTCTCTCTTCGTTATCTGGGTTTACTGTGTTGTATTTTCGCAGAGTGATCCCACCAGAGATTTATTAAGCGATAAATTTTCACGGAAAATAGTGTCATTTGCAAGTAAGTTAGAAAATAGGGGTAAGCAATACAATAAATACTAATCGGGAGGTAAACAATAATACGTGCGTAACTTCCAGTTTTTAAAGTGCGCGTATAGTTTCATGCATTTTTGTTTCGTATTTATTTAATCCTTAAAACAACCCTATGAATTAGGGGCTTTTCCATTTGTAAAGATGAGGCTCTGAGATTGTTCATAACTTTAGAATCCCCTGAACCTGAAAATATGGGTTACTATCTTTACTAATGTTTTCTAGTTTTGAACATTAAAAACATGAGATAATTAGCCGGGCGTTGTGGAGGGCGCCTGTGGTCCCAGCTACTCGGGAGGCTGAGGCAAGAGAATCGCCTAAGCCCAGGAGTTGGAGGTTGCTGTGAGCTGTGATGCTACTGCACTCTACAGAGGGCGATAAAGTGTGACTCTGTCTCTACAAAAAAAAAAAAAACATGAGATAAAATATATACTGTGTAAGGCTCTGCATTTCTCGGTGTTCCCAGTATATCCTGTGATTTGTCGTTACATAAATCAAGCACCGGCCCGGCGCCTGTGGCTCAGTGGGCTAAGGCGCCAGCCACGTGCACCTGAGCTGGCGGTTCGAATCCAGCCCGGGCCGCCAAACAACAATGACGACTGCAACCAAAAAATGGCCAGGCGTTGTGGCGGGCGCCTGTAGTCCCATCTACTTGGGAGGCAGAGGCTGGAGACTCGCTTGAGCCCAGGAATTGGGGGTTGCTATGAGCTGTTATGCCATGGCACTCTCTCCAGGGTACAGCTTGAGGCTCTGTCTCAAAAAAATAAAAAATAAAAAAAGATAAATAAATCAAGCACCATCCATCAAGAAACCCATTTTAGGGCGGCGCTTGGGGCTCAGTGAGTAGGGCGCCGGCACCATATACTGAGGGTGGCGGATTCAAATCCGGCCCGGCCAAACTGCAACAAAAATAGCCGGGCCTTGTGGCAGGCGCCCGTAGTCCCACCTAAGCCTAGGGATTGGAGGTTGCTGTGAGCTGTGATGCCACAGCACTCTCCCAAGGGTGACAAAGTGAAACTCTGTCTCAAAAAAAAAAAAAAAAAAAGCCCTTTTTAGCAGTCATTCCACATTATTTTCTCCTCTCCCACTCCAAACCCCTGGGAACCACTAATCTACGTTCTCTATATATACATTTATTAATTCTGGACATCTCATAAATGGAATCATACAATATATGGCCTTTTGTGTTTGGTCTCTTTTCCTTAGCATAATGTTTTCAAGGTAGAACTAGTTTTAATGAATTTTAAATGGAAGATTCTTTATTTTTTTTTAGACAGAGTCTCACTTTTTCGCCCTGGGTAGAATGCTGTGTGTGGCATCACAGTTCACAGCAACCTCCAGCTCTTGGGCTTAGGTGATTCTCTTGCCTTAGCCTCCCAAGTAGTTGGGACTACAGGGGCCTGCCACAATGCCTAGCTATTTTTTGTTGTTGTTGCAGTTTGGCTAGGGCTAGGTTCCATCCTGCCACCCTCAGTATATGGGGCTGGCACCCTACTCACTGAGCCAGAGGCACTGCCCTAAATGGCAGATTCTTTGTTGAACAAAATATTTCCACTGGCTGGCCTGGTGGCTCATACCTGTAATCCTAGTACTCTGAGAGGCTGAGGCAGGTGGATTGCTTGAGCTCAGGAGTTGGAGACCAGCCTGAACAAGTGTGAGACCCCCATCTCTAAAAATACCCAGGTCAAAAAAAAAAAAAAAGAAGAAGAAGAAGAAAGAAAGAAAGAAAGAAAGAAAGAAAGAAATAAAAACCAATGGCTATTAGAACTTAATTTATGGGCTCAAGCGCCTGTGGCTCAACGAGCTAAGGCGCCAGCCATGTACACCTGAGCTGGCGGGTTCGAATCCAGCCTGGGCCTGCCAAACAACAATGAAGGCTACAACCAAACATAGCCGGGCATTGTGGCGGGTGCCTGTAGTGCCAGCTACTTTGGAGGCGAAGGCAAGAGGCTCGCTTGAGCCCAGGAATTGGAGGTTGCTGTGAGCTGTTATGCCATGGTACTCTATTCAGGGCAACAGCTTGAGCCTCTGTCTCAAAAAAAAAAAAAAAAAAGAACTTAATTTATGGCCTCACATAGGGTCTATCCTGAAAAAATGTCCCAGGGACACTGAGAAGAATGTGTTTGTTGTTGTTGTTTGGGAAAGTGGTCTGTATGTCTGTCAGATCTAGTTGGTTTATTGTATTATTGAAGTCCTTTATTTTCTTGCTTATCTACCCATTATTTTTTTCTTTTTTGTAGAGACAGAGTCTCACTTTATTGCCCTTGGTAGAGTGCAGTGGTGTCACACAGCTCACGGCAACCTCCTAGGCGATTCTGTTGCCTCAGTCTCTCGACTAGCTGGGACTACAGGCGCCCGCCACAACGCCTGGCTATTTTTCCGTTTTTGCAGTTCGGCTGAGGCCGGGTTTGAACCTCCCACCTTTGGTATATGGGGCCAGTGCCCTACTCGATGAACTACAGGCGCCGCCCTTATCTACCCATTATTGAAAGTGAGATATTGAACTCTCAACAATTATTGTAGAAATGTATTTCTTTGTTCAATTATATAATTTTTTGCTTTGTAAAAAAAAAAAAAAATAGCCAGGCATTGTGGCTGGCGCCAGTAGTCTCAGCTATTCAGGAGGCTGAGGCAAGAGTATCACTTGAGCCCAAGAGTTTGAAGTTGCTGCAAGGTATGACACCACGGCACTCTACCTAGGGCGACAAAATGAGACTATTTCAAAAAACAAGCAAATACTTCATGTAGTCCGTTGTAGGGTGGGCCCTAGAATGTTTCTTCCTGGTATCTGTGAATGTGACATTATTTGGGAAAAGAGTTTTTGCAGATGTAATTAAGGCCCTCAAGATGAGGTCATCCTCTTAGAATGGGACCTAAATCTAATAACAAATGTCCTCCTAACAGAAGGGAAGAAGACAGAGAAAAGAAGGCCATGAAGAGGAAGGCAGACAGGAGTTGTGCTGCCACAAACCAAGTAATGGCTACAGCCATCAGGAGCTGGCTTTTAGACTTCTGGTCTCCAGAACTGTGAGAAAACCTATTTTTTTGTCTTAATCCACCAAATTTATGGTAATTTGTTAGGGTAGCTCTAGAAATCAAATATACTCTCCATATCCCTTATTTATGTGTATGTGTGTTTACACATATTTGCATGAGCACTGAGGAATATAACCATTAACACTGGTTAGCTTAGGGGAAGAGATTTTATATGATTTCTCTTATATAAAAAATGTAAAAACAGATAAAACTAATCTATGTTGATAGTCAGATGGGAGGGATTATGTAAGAGGGTGCAGAAAATGTCCTATATCTTGATCTAAGGAGAGTATTTATATGCAAAAGTCAGTTGAAGTGTACATTTCAAATATATGTTTTTTTTTTTTTTGGCCGGGGCTGGGTTTGAACCCGCCACCTCCGGCATGTGGGGCCAGCGCCCTACTTACTGAGCCACAGACGCCACCCCTCAAATACATGCTCTTTATTGTCATTTCACTGTGATAAATGCCCAGGCAGAGCAATTACTAGGTCAAATAGTAAATGAGCAAGCATTGTAGTTTGGGGGTTTGAAAGGTTGGGAGACACAAGAATGGTACATGTTCCAGCCTGAGCAAGAGAGAGACCCCCATCTCTAAAAATAGCTGGGCATTGTGGCAGGCACCTGTATTCCCAGGTACTTGGGAGGCTGAGGCAAGATAATCACTTGAGCCCAAGAGTTTGAGGTTGCTGTGAGCTATGATGATGCCATGGCACTCTACCGAGGACATCAAAATGAGACTGTATCTCAAAAAAAAAAAAAAAAAAGAATGGTAAACGTATAAGCTACACTATTGTTTTTCATGTTCCAAACACTTAGCACCTTCATGATTTGTCCTATTATGTATTTGTATTATTTAGATTTAGTCAAAGAAAGAAAAAGAATAGATTTAGTCTTAGCCTTGTGATAAGGGGAATGAACATCTATTGTTTTAGTCTGCCCAGCATCCATTCTTCCTTTCTATTGTCAAAGAATTCCAAATTTGTTTACTCGATATAGTCTTGGTTTTTTCCATCATCTTTCCTCCTCTTGCTGAAGGATAGGCATATAACCCAAATAAATCCAATTGAAGTTTCTCTGAGGGACATGAAGACTAAAATAGTCATCAGAATCTTCACCTGATGGCAGAACTGTGGAAAAGACTGTATCATAGTATCTACTCTTAAGATAACTGGAGCTATTCCAATTCTTGACCTTTCCAAAGCTTTGAGTCTTCAATTTTTACTTGACTCGAGTCTCTCATTCTTTCAAATAATTTGTTATTAATGAATCCATCTAATTCTGTTGCTTGCAACCAAAAATTCTAATATACCAGGAAATCAGAGGTTTGATGTTGTTGTGTTTCTTCAAGCATATATTGAAATACATAACTCTATAGTAGTATCCATTCATAAGCTACCCTAACAGGAGGTGGTAGGATTGCTTGAGCTCAGGAGTTTGAGATCAGCCCAAGCAAGACCCACTCTCTACTGAAAAAAGAGAAATGATCCAGGCATTGTGAAAGGCAGGTGTAGTCTCACCTACTCAGGAGGCTGAGGCAAAAGGATTGCTTGAGCCCAAGAGTTTGAGGTTGTTGTGAGGTATGATGGTTCCATGGCACTCTACCCAGGGAGGAGGATTACTTGAACTTAGGAATTCAAGTCCAGCCTGAGCAAGAGTGAGATCCTGTCTCTACAGAAAATAGAAAAGATTAGTTAGCTGTCTGTAGCAGGCATCTGTAGTCCCAGGGAGGATTGCTTGAGCCCAGGAGTCTGAGTTTGCAGTGAACTATGAAGACACCATTGCTCTCTACCCAGGGCAATAGAGAGAGCCCCTGTCTCAAAAAAAATTTCAAGTATATCTTGAGCAGTAGCAGCTGCTACTTGTTATTTTCAGCAGGACTTAATGAAGATTCCTACTGATAATTCATTAACTCCTTTTGAAGATGATGCAAGATGGTATATTTAATATTTTGTTTTATTTATTTTTGAGAAAGACTCTCACTCTGTCACCCTGGGTAGGGTGCCATGGCATCATAGTTCAAACTCTTGGCCTCAAGTGATCCTCCTGCCTCAGCCTCCCGAGTATCTGGGACTACAGGTGCCTGCCACAACTCGCACTAGTATTTGTATTTTTAGTAGAGATGGTGTCTGGCTTTTGCTCAGGCTGGTCTTGAACTCCTGAACTCAAGCAGTCCTCCCTCTTCGGCTTCTCAGAGTTACCTTCATTACACGGAGCCCAGCCAAGTTTAGCTATTTTTAATTACTTTGCTCATAATTTGTGATAGGTATCAATATATTATAACAATTAGACTTAATTTTCTTCTGGTTGCCTTGAGACTTGAGGTAGAGTTTCATGGCATCACAGCTCACAGTACCCTCAACCACAGTCTGGCCATGTTGAAGTTAAAAGTCAAACCTCTTAACAATGAATTCCTTTAATTAAATGTCATAAAAGTTAATCAACAACAACCAGGTTTTTTGTTGTTTTTTTTTTAGAGGCAGAGTCTCACTTTGTCACCCATGGTTGAGTGCTGTGGCATTACAGCTCACAGCAACCTCCAGCTCTTGGGCTTAGGCAATTCTCTTGCCTCAGCCTCCTGAGTAGCTGGGACTACAGGCACTTGCCACAACGCCTGGCTATTCTTTTTTTTCTTTTTTATTTTTTTTCCTAGCTATTTTTTTTTATTGCAGTTTGGCTGGGGCCAGGTTTGAACCCACCACTCTCGGTATATGGGGCTGGTACCCTACTCACTGAGCCATGGGTGCTGCCCGCAACCAGGGTTTTATTATTATTTATTATTTTTTTTGTAGAGACAGCGTCTCACTTTATTGCCCTCGGTAGAGTGGCATCACACAGCTCACAGCAACCTCCAACTTCTGGACTTAGGTGATTCTCCTGCCTCAGCCTCCCAGGCAGCTGGGACCACAGGCGCCCGCCACAACGCCCGGCTATTTTTTGTTGCAGTTTGGCTGGGGCTGGGTTTGAACCCGCCACCCTTGGTATATGGGGCCGGCACACTACTCACTGAGCCACAGGTGCCGCCCTTGATTTAAGTTTTAATGACAAATTATATCCTAGAGATCTTTTTTTATGCAAATAAGCATTTTTGTTGGGAAACTGTAGCTTTCCCTAGATTTATAAGATTAATTAATTTTTTTTTTTTTTTAGAGACAAGAGTCTCATTTTATTGCTCTTGGTAGAGTGCTGAGACATCACAGCTAACAGCAATTTCCAACACCTGGGCTTAGGCGATTCTTTTGCCTCAGCCTCCTGAGTAGCTGGGACTACAGGCACCCACCACAACACCCGGCTATTTTTTGTTGCAGTTTGGCTGGGGCTGGGCTCGAACCTGCTATCCTCAGTATATGGGGCTGGTGCCCTACCCACTGAGTCACAGATGCCGCCCTGTAAAATTAATTTTTTATAAGTTTTCAATTGGCGGGATGTGGTAACCCATGCCTGTAGCCTCAGCACTTTGGGAGGCCCAGGCAGGAACACTGCTTGAGACCAGGAGTTCAAGACCAGCCTAGGCAGCATAGCAAGGCCATCTCTATAAAAAATAAGAAAAACTAGAGCGGCGCCTGTGGCTCAATGAGTAGGGCGCCAGCCCCATATGCATTTGGCGGGTTCAAACCTAGCCCCAGCCAAAAACTGCAAAAAAAGAAAAAAGAAAAACTAGATGGGGGTGGTGACATGCACCTGTATATCCAGCTATTTGGGAGGGTGAAGCAGGAGGATCACTTTAAGCTAAGAGTTCGAGGTTGTATTGCGTTGTGATCACACCGCTGCACTCCAGTCTGGATGTCAGAGGAGGGAGATATTGTCTCTAGTGAAAAAAAAAGTCTAAACTTCTACTCCACAGGATATTTTAAACAATGGAAATTTATTCACTTAAAAAAAAAGGCAAGATTGGCTCAGAGCCTGTGGCTCAAGCGGCTGAGGCGCCAGCCATGTACACCTGAGCTACTGAGCTGGTGGGTTCGAATCCAGCCCAGGCCCGCCAAACAACAATGATGGGTGCAACCAAAACAAACAAACAAACAAACAAATAATAGCCAGGCGTTGTGGCGGGCGCCTGTAGTCCCAGCTACTTGGGAGGCGGAGGTAGGAGACTCTCTTGAGCCTAAGAGTTGGAGGTTGCTATTAGCTGTGATGCCACAGCTCTCTACCTAGGGTGACAGCTTGAGTCTCTGTCTCAAAAAAAAAAAAAAAAAAAAAAGACATGGGTTTTGTACTCATGGCTTATTACTCTGTACAAATTCTGGATACAAAATTACAGAAATTAGACCCACAAAGAATCATTGTGTTATAATCACAATCATATACTTCTTTTTTATCTCTTATTTCCCCTCTTTCAATTATAACTTTAATAGCACTTTATCCCTTTCTTTTTTTTGAGACAGAGCCTCAAGCTGTCACCCTGGATAGAGTGCTGTTACATCGCAGCTCACAGCAACCTCCAATTCCTGGGCTCAAGCGAATCTTTTGCCTCCACCTCCTAAGAAGCTGGGACGACAGGCGCCCGCCACAACGCCTGGCCATTTTTTGGTTGCAGCCGTCATTGTTGTTTGGCGGGCCCGGGCTGGATTCGAACCCGCCAGCTCAGATGTACGTGGTTGGCGCCTTAGCCTGTTGAGCCACAGGCGCAGAGCCAGCACTTTATTCCTTTCATTACAAAGTAACTTAAGCTGTTGTGATCTTTTTGCCCTTGTGATTACCATTACAGAAAATTTTGAAGACTGAAAATAACCCAAGAAACAGAACAATATTTTACTTTAATGAAAATCTGGGGTCAGGCACATGTCTGTGGACATGTCTGTAATCCTAGCAATTTGGAAGGCCAAGGTGGGAGGATCGCTTGAGGCCAGAAGTTTGAGACCAGGACAGGCAACATACTGAGACTCTGTCTCTACAAAAAAATAGAAAATTTAGCCAGGCACAGTGGTGCATGCCTGCAATCCCAGCTACTAGGGAGGCTGGGTCAGGCAGACCACTTGAAGCCAGGAGTTTAAGGGTGCAGTGAGTCAGCCTTGGCAATGAAGAAAGGCCCTGTTTCAAAAAAAAGTTTAAAAATATGGACTAATATAAAAATTAAAAACTCAAGGCTAGGCTTGGTGCCCATAGCTCAGTGGTTAGGGCACTGGCCACATACCCAGGGGCTGGCGGGTTGGAACCTGGCCCAGGCCTACTAATCAACCATGACAACTACAACAACAACAACAACAAAAATAGGTGGGCGCTGTGGCGGGCACCTGTATTCCCGGGTACTTGGGAGGCTGAGGCAAGAGAATCGCTTAAGTCCAAGAGTTTGAGGTTGCTGTGAGCTGTGACACCACAGCACTCTACCAAGGGTGACATGTAAGACTGTTTCAACAAAAATAATAAATAAAATGAAATTAAAAGAATAAATAAAATAGTGCTCTCTTCGGCAGCACATATACTAAAATTGGAACGATACAGAGAAGATTAGCATGGGAAAAAAAATAAAAAATAAATAAAATAGGGCAGCGCCTGTGGCTCAGTGAGTAGGGCACTGGCCCCATATACTGAGGGTGGCAAGTTCAAATCCAGTTCCGGCCAAACTGTACCAAAAAATAGCCAGGCAGTGTGGCGGGTGCCTGTGATCCCAGCTACTAGGGAGGTTGAGGCAAGAGAATTGCCTAAGCCCAAGAGCTGGAAGTTACTGTGAGCTGTGACACCATGGCAGTCTACCAAGGGTGACAAAGTGAGAGTCTGTCTCTTAAAAAAAAATAAGAATAAAATAAATAAATAAATACAATAAAATAAAATAAAATAAAAATCTTAGGCAGCTTGGCGCCTGTGGCTTGATGGGCTAAGGTGCCAGCCACATACACCTGAACTGGTGGATTCGAATCCAGCCCGGACCCGCCAAACAACAATGGTGGCTGCAACCAAAAAATGGCCAGGCGTTGTGGCGGGCACCTGTGGTGCCAGCTACTTGGGAGGCGGAGGCAGGAGATTCGCTTCAGCCCAGGAATTGGAGGTTGCTGTGAGCTGTGATGCCACACCACTCTATCCAGGGTGACAGCTTGAGGCTCTGTCTCAAAAAAAAAAAAAAAAAATCTTAGACTAGGCCAGGCACAGTGGCTCACACCTGTAATTTTAGTAGTTTAGGAGGTGAAGCAAGAGGATTTCTTGAGGCCAAGAGTTCAGAACAGCCTAGGTAGCATAGCATGACCCTTACTCTACAGAAAAAAAGAAAAACTAGCCAGGCATGGTGGTACTTGCCTGTAGTCTCAACTACTTGGTGGCAGAGGCAAGAGAATCCCTTGAGGTACTAGAGGTTGCAGTGAACTATGATGATCGTGCCACTGCATTCCATTCCTGGGCAACAGAGAAAGATCACGTCTCTTAATAAAAAAAACCAAAATGGGCGGCACCTGTTGCTCAATGAGTAGGGCACCAGCCCCATATACTGAGGGTGGCGGGTTCAAACCTGGCCCCAGCTAAACTGCAACAAAACATAGCCGGGCATTGTGGCTGGGCGTAGTGGCAGTCCCAGCTACTCGGGAGTCTGAGGCAAGAGAATTGCCTAAGCCCGAGAGCTAGAGGTTGCTGTGAGCTGTGATGTCACTGCACTCTACCCAAGGCAACAAAGTGAGACTTTGTCTCTAAAAAAAGAAAAACATAAAAAAACTTCATGGTTGTCTCATTGAACCATGAGACATTAGTGGGACACTTAGGATTCTATCTTATTTATGGGCAATACCATTGAGGTATTAGGTGGACTCTTAAAAATCTGTCCCTTCATATAGTGGTTGACATATTAGGTGATCACTAAAAATTTGTTGAATTGCGTTTTGTGAAAAACCCAGTATTTAAAGAATACTTATTTATTTATGACTTCAATGGTATCTATTTTTTTTTTAAGACAGTCTCACTATTTTGTCCTCAGTAGAGTGCCGTGACATCACAGCTCACAGAAACCTCAAACTCTTGGGCTTAAGCAATTCTCTTGCCTCAGCCTCCCAAGTAGCTGGGACGACAGGTGCCTGCTATGACACCTGGCTATTTTTTTGTTGTCGTTGTTTAGCAGGTCTGGGCCGGGTTTGACCCTACTGGCCCCCATGTATGTGGCCATCACCCTAACCACTGAACTACAGGTGCCAAGCCTCCTTTATTTTTTTGAGGCAGAGTCTTATTTTGTTGCCCTTGGTACAACAACCTCAAACTCCTAGGCTCAAGCGATCCTCTTGCCTCAGTTTTTCATTTTTAGTAGAAATTCTCATTCTCATTCTTGCTCAGGCTGTTCTTGAACTCATGAGCTCAAGTGATCCACCCACCTCAGGCTCCGAGAGTGCTGGGATTACAGGTGTGAGCCACTGCACCCGGCCTTCAGTGGCATCCTTATTTTTTTTGCATAATTATGCATATTTATGTCAGAATACAACAAGGTCTGAAACTTTCATTTCTCTAGTTGTATTTGTTAATTTATAACCACCATCAAGTCACACATCTTTGAAGAGGCTCAGAACAGGCTAACATATAGCACTCATTCCAAAATATTTTAAAGCTATAAGAACTATAAGACCTCATTTAGTTGTTACTACAATGGTTTGTATCATCTGTTATCTTCAAGCAAACTTTGTAAGTTGATTTCAAAGGAAAATTACATGAATAGATCTTAAATTCTATTAGATAATAAAATTTATTTATTTACTTTTTATTTATTTTTTTTGAGACAGAATCTCACTTATGTCGCCCTCAATAGAGTGCCGTAGCATCACAGCTCACAGCGACCTCAAACTCTTGGGCTTAAGCAATTCTCTTGGCTCAGCCTCCCAAATAGCTGGGACTACAGGTGCCTGCCACAATACCTGGCTATTTTTTTGTTGTTGTAATTGTCATTGTTGTTTAGCAGGCCTGGGCCAGGCTCCAATGCACCAGCCTAGGTGTACGTGGCTGGTGTCCTACTCACTGAGCTACGGTGCTGAGCTTATATGTAATAAGATTTAACTTAAAGATCTACTTTAACAAAGTTGATGAGAAAAATTGTAGATTTATATAAAAAATCTTATTTTCTGATCATATTACCCATATAAAAAATTATATAAATGTTCACTGAAGATAAAAAATAAGGTTCACCAATACGCCACATGTATGGGTAGTGTTTTATTTTTTGAAGAATGGTTCTAGAACATCACACTAAATCAAGCTGAAAGGAAAAATTTAAAATAGACAGTTTATAAGGATAAGTTATAACATATGTAGTGATTGTTCATTCTATAAAATCTTGATCTTAGACCTTATGATACACCCAGTTGGCAGAAGAACCTGGTTTTCCAAATAGCCAGTCATTTTTCTCTTGTCTGCAGAGACTTCTTCTCATTAGCTGCCTTCTGCTTTTGTTGCATGATCTCAGAATCCCTATAATGGGGAAAAGGTTATAAAAAAACTGATTTTGCATTCTCACTTTTTTTTTTTTTTTTTTTTTTTTGCGGTTTTTGGCTGGGGCTGGGTTTGAACCCGCCACCTCTAGCACATGGGGCTGACGCCCTACTCATTTGAGCCACAGGTGCCGCCCCATTCTCACTTGTTTTTAAATGGGTTACCATTTAAGTATGTTAGAAGACAATTAATTAATTAATTAATTTATTTGAGACAGAGCCTCAAGCTGTCACCCTGGATAGAGTGCTGTGACATCATAGCTCACAGCAACCTCCAACTCCTAGGCTCAAGCGAGTCCCCAAGTAGCTGGGACTACAGGAGCCCGCCACAACGCCCAGCTATTTTTTGGTTGCGGCCGTTGTTGTTTGGCGGGCCCAGGCTGGATTCGAACCCACCAGCTCAGGTGTACATGGCTGGCGCCTTAGCCCATTGAGCCACAGGCACCAAGCCTAGAAGACAATTTAAAAGAAGATAACACATATAAAAATCCTTGTCTTTCCATTTACTTTTTCTCTCTTTTTTTAAATTTTAGAGACAGGGTCTTCCTCTGTCACCCAGGCTGGAGTGCAATCTCATAATTATACCTCACTGCAGCCGTGGACTCCTGGGCTCAAGCAATTCTTCTGCCTTAGCCTCCCAAGTAACTGGGACTACAAGTGTGCAGCATCACGCCTGGCTGTCTTTCCATTTTCACGGATTGAGACAGAATGGAAAGACAAAACTAGAAAGGCTTTGAAGTCATATCTAATTTTGTCTTTTTCTTGTTGTTTTAAATTTTTCTTTTATGTACTATACATATGTTATAGTATCTTAATTATTTGGAATACTACCTCTACTGTTATCATGACGTTGAGGCAAATCACCTCAAAGCCCTTTGAAAATCAGAATAATATTTATCAATGTTGTCCTGAGAAATAGCTATGAATGGATATATATATATTAAAAAAAGAAAGTGTTTGCCAGTATGCAGCTATATGCAGAAATAATGGCAATTACTCTTTTTTTTTTTGAGATAGTTTCACTCTTGCCTCAGGCTAGAGTGCTATGGCATTAGACTAGCTCATAACAACCTCAAACTCCTGGGCTCAAGCAATCTTCCTGGCTCAACCTCCCAAGGAGCTGGGACTATATGCACCCACCACCAACACCACGGTAGTTTTTTTATTATTTATTTATTTATTAATTTTTTTGAGATAGAATATTTTAATTTTTTTAGATAGTCTCACTCTGTTGCCCTTGGTAGAGTGCCGGGGCTTCTTAGCTCATTAGCAACCTCAAATTACTGAGTTAGAGCAATCCTTTTGCCTAAGCCTCCCCACTAGTACTGCCTCCAAAATGCGTTGCTAGTTTTTCTATTTCTAGTAGAGACTCTAGGGTCTGGCTCTTGCTCAGACTGGTCTCGAACTTCTGACCTCAAGCAATCTGCCACCCTCAGCTACCCTGAGTGCTAGAATTATAGGCAAGAGCCACTGTACCAGGTCTACTCTTGGTTTTTAAGACAGTTAATCCAGCCTAATTTTTTTCCTGAAAGAAGGCATTTAAGAAGTCTCCTGGGTATCCTAACTGGGATATCCAGGACATAAATGTTATGAAACAATACAGTTTCTCACGATGACAAAAGCCCAATAGTTTTCTCTTTTTTTTTTTTTTTTATAGAGACAGAGTCTAACTTTATCGCCCTCGGTTGAGTGCCGTGACATCACAGCTCACAGCAACCTCCAACTCCTGGGCTTAAGTGATTCTTTTGCCCAGCCTCCCAAGTAGCTGGGACTATAGGCACATGCCACAATGCCGGGCTATTTTTTTGTTGCAGTTTGGCCGGGGGCCGGGTTTGAACCCACCACCCTTGGTATATGGGGCTGGCACCCTACCCACTGAGCCACAGATGCTGCACCAATAGCTAGTTGTTAAATTGGATTAAATTAAATAAAAGCAGCATATTCAGGCTACTTTCTTAAGCCTGAGTTGCTGGCTGAACCTCAACAAGCCATATTAGTTATGAACTATGACTAGATTATCTGGGTTAGGCGATTTATGGGTCAACAGAAACTCCTATTTTAAAAGTATGCTAACTGGCTATATATTCAATACCTACTATGTGCCAAATGCTATTGGCTCTAGCTAAAGTCTCCCAACTCTGTGTTATTATCCCCATGTTTTTTTTTTTTTAAAACCTCTTGACTGTAGAGCACTCAGAAAACATGCCTGTAAGTGTCCTTCCCAGACAAAGGTTAAAAAAAGGTTTGGGGGGACGGTGCCTGTGGCTCAGTGGGTAGGGCACTGGCTCCATATACTGAGGGTGGCGGGTTCAAACCTGGCCAAATTGCAACAAAAAAATAGCTAGGCATTGTGGTGGGCGCCTGTAGTCCCAGCTACTAGGGAGGCTGAGGCAAGAGAATCGCCTAAGCCCAGGAATTGGAGGTTGCTGTGAGCTGTGACGCCATTGTACTCTACTGAGGGCCACAAAGTGAGACTCTGTCTCTACAGAAAAAAAATAAAAAGGTTTGGGGCCAGGTACAGTGGCTCATTCATAGCTCTGGGAGGCCGAGGTGGGTAGATTGCTTGAGCTCAGGAGTTTGAGACCAACCTGAGCAAGAGTGAGACCCCATAAAAATGAAAAACTGAGGCAAGAGGATTGCTGGAGCCCAAGAGTTTAAGGTTGCTGTGAGCTATGATTCCATTGCACTCTACCAAGGGTGACAAAATGAGACATCTCTCAAAGAAAAAAAAGAAAAAAGGCTTGGCATTAAATAGTTTGCCCCAAACCACATAATAACGAAGTCCTGCCAAATTTCAAAGTCCAACCTCTTTCCTACTTTGTTATTGTATAGATTTAGCATTAGATCTTTATTCAGGATTGAATAGCTCTGTCCATGACAGATAATTCTGCAAATCCAATAGCAGAACAAAGGAATATAAGGAGGGAAAAACACAGCTATAAGAAATGAAATGTAATGGAAAAGAACAGTGATAGTTATTTTTCTTTTTCTTTTTTTTTTTTTTTTGAGACAGAGCCTCAAGCTGTCGCCCTGGGTAGAGTGCCGTGGCATCACAGCTCACAGCAACCTCCAATTCCTGGGCTCAAGCGAGTCTCTTGCCTCTGCCTCCCAAGTAGCTGGGACTAG